>PVIR01000860.1:14307-89774 GCA_004026965.1 Petromus typicus | reverse complement strand
GGCTGGGGATTTAGCTCAGTGGTTCCGGTGTCTGTCTTGCAAGCGCAAAGGCCGGGTTTGATCCCTAGTAACCACATACAACAATACTGGACATGGAGACTCACGCCCAGCAGCAATCAGTACCACATACCACAATGCCTGATGTGGTGGCTCACACCTGTAATTCCAGCACTCGGGAGGCAGAGGAAGGAGGATTGCTGTGATATGAGTTTGAGGCTGAGCTCAGTCCAGCCTGAACTACAAAGCGAGACCCTGTCTCAAAAATAAATAAATAAAATAAAATAAAATAAAGCGCTTCAGTTTGTCAAAACTCTTAAAAAGCTTCAAAGCTACAACTGACTATAGAATATAATTATTTTCATAAATTACAGTGTTCTGAGAAGTTGGCAGAGATTTAATTTTGTAGTAATTTTAATAATCTATGAATGTAATGGATAGCTTTTATACATATGAGTCTAAACTAGTGTCACTCTATATTTTAAGAAATTCTAGCAAATCAAACTAAGAAACTCGAACAATTGTGGAGAGATTATTTTTAAAGTAACTTTATCTGACCACTATTATCATGATAACTTGCTTAGCTATGGTTTAATGTGTGTGTTTTATTATACTGGCTTCCTGTCTGGACCTCCTCCAAAACATTCTCCAGATTGTGGCTGATGTTCTTTGTAACAGGTAAATCTCTTGGCTAAGAACTCATAATGGTTTCCTATTTCAGTCAGAATAAAGTCTGAATTCTTTTCTAACCTAAGGTTAAAAGACACAGTGTTAGTACCTGGCTTCAGTGAATCTGACCAACCTTATCTCATGTCACTCAGTCCTTTGCTGATTATACCTCTAGACAAGCAAAGTCCACCAGAATTGGAACGAGAGGTACAAATACAATTTTAAATTTTCCAGTGAAACTTTTGAAAACTTATAAAAGATAAAATTAAAGTATATTTACTTTAACCTAACTCACTCAAAATACAGTATCATTATAAAATCATTTCATCATCCACAAGATATTTTGGATTCCTCTGGTTATATGCTGGCATGTATTTTACACTGACAGCATTAATTTATGGAGAAAAGCCACCAATGTGAGGACTGTTTTACTCTGTTTAGGGTGGGCACATTTGAGATATTAACTTATTGCTGAATCATACATATTTAATCATGCTCTGGTTTGCATCAGACCACTTATATATACAATTATGGAAAAGGACTGGCAGATTAATTTCCGTGGAGGGAAAAGATGAGCAATTATTTTAAATTATTATATAAACCAAATAAACATGCTTATGAGCTATAAAAAAATCCTCACTTCAAGAAAGCCACTTTTACAAAGATCAAAAGAATAGTTATTTCATTTGAAATTTGAAGTACGGTCTAATGAAAAAGTAATTATTAAATTCAAACAGAATCATCACTTATGTCTAATATTCCTCTTACTTTTTCAGAAAAGAGTATTATGTTAATCGCTTTTCCATTTGGCATTCACTCTTGTAAAGGAAAATTAGTCTTCCAAGAATCTCAAAAAATTATAATTGATAAGAAATTATGGAATTAAAAGGTGAAGGCAAAATCTGGAAACTATGAGTGATATCTGAAGAAACCTCAAAAGTTTATCTACACTTTAAACATCAGATTTTATCTTTTCTGCTCTGAACTCCCATTTACGAAGTTATTTACTAAAATTCTAAAAGTGAGGCTCATGCTCAATTTAGAAAATTTACACTTCCATATGGAAAAGTAGACATTGGAAGTTATGTATAGTTTTGATATACATTTTAGGAAAGTCAGTAATAAAAAAAAGCATACAAATGGTCAATGGAGAGTACATACACTGGAAGAGAAAAATCATACTAACTTACTGATCATTTTTTAGGTTAAATTTTTGTTATTTATTTTTATTTTTTTAAATTGAAATCTTTATTGACACATTACATATATACATCATGATTGCATTCAACAATGAGAATTTGTACCAGTATATGACACAACTTAATTCTCATTTTTTCCCATAACCCTGCCCACCCTACCACCCCCACCCCCATATACATAAACTTTGTTTCCTTTCTTTTTGTTATAATCTCATTATTTTCCCCCTTCACTGCATTATGTTTTGAGTGTTTTCTATTTCACAATATATAACATACATTCTAGAACTCATTTATATCTTTATTTTCTCATCCCAGAGAAAAGATACAATATTTACACATCTGTGTGTTATTTTATTTTTTGAGACAAGCTCTGATATGTGGCTCAGGCTGGTCTCGAACTCACTGTACAGCTCAAGCTGGGCTTCAAGGGGCAGCATCCTCCTTTCTCAGACTCCCACGTACAGGTATTAGATATGTTGTAAACTGGTTAAAATTTAAGATTAAATCAATAAGTAAAAAAAGGGGATTAAGAGTTTAAACACAGCTTCACCATGCTATAATAAAAGAGGAAGACTGTATCAGTGATTTTGCATGCAATACCCAAACTGCTGTATAATATCATACTATCATGGCCTATTCAAGTCCTTTAGTAAGAAAAACACACCAATAGAGTATAGCTATCTTATACATAGGCTTGTGAATCCACATGAAAAAATCATCTTATATATAATGGTCCAAGTATTATTCATGGATTTTCTAACTTAATTCTCCTAACTAAAGACTATTTTTTAGAATGGACAACTGCCATTAAGGGAGGTAAACTTGACTGTAAACCTCAACTAATTTTAGGCAGGTCTGGAAATTGCATTTTCACTAATGGGGTGTAAAAATATACTACAAACAGTTTAACTGCCATCCTGACTTGTAAGGTAACAAACAACTGTGATCCTGAATCAAGCCAAGTACACAAACCCCATCTCCATTTTCCATGAGTTTCCCCACCACCTCTAATGTTTAGCAAACTTGAAATCTAGCTGATTATTCATTTATTCTCCATATAAAAAAACTAGTCCTGAATTCAGTCTAGGGCGATGAAAGCCTGTTCCATTCATGGTTGTGGTGTATTGGTGTATCTAGTTTTGTCAGCCCCTTGACCGAGGCACTTTTTGGATGGATTTTTCTGGATGTCATCTGATATGACCTGCAAGCCCCCAGGCTATTCAGACTTCTCTGTAAGAAATCTAGTTGGACTATTTCTTGATTTTGCCAACTCAGCATTTAATTATCCTCAAAGAAGACCACACCTTGTAAGTCTCCTGGGAGTCTGCTCACTATGCATGAGTATCAGCTGCTTCCTTTCTCAGCCAATTCATAACCACACTACTAAAGCAAAAACTGCTGTAAGATATTAAATATCAACAGACTCAAATGTATTTATCATTACACTATTCACAAATTTACTGTGGATATAATAATTCTATATAAAGTTTTTTTCTTCAATTTTTATACTTTTCTTGGTGATAGCCTGTGGGAGTCTGGGGAAGAGGATGCAGCCAGAATCCTCATGGCAAACTGCAGCGCCCCATAAAAGGATTAACAACCAACCAACAACAAAGTTAGAACCTTGAGAAAAAGGCTGAGCCCGGGCTTGACTCTCGCTACTCTGAGCAGCGGCACCCAAAGGCCAAATACTGCAGCAGCAGAAGCGGGAGCACAAGAGCCCATAACCTGAGCTCCTTTGCACCTTTATTTGGTACCAAGTCTTCAGCCTATAATTGTAGCATAAAACAGGGCGGTCCCACAATAATCCCTGTAGGTGAAGATTACATAAAGCAGGGCAGACATCCTTAAATCCCAGTAAATCTTAGCCAACAATCCTAGTACAGTAATCCTTATCGTTTAAAATCCCACAGGGTGGGGCAGATGTCCCCAATAATTCCAGTAGTAGATCACACAGGGCAAAGCAGACATCCTCCAGTCCAAGTAAGTAAATCCCAGGAAGTCTTAAGTGTGAGTAAATTGTACACAGTTCCCCACAATAGCCAATGTTTTGTCATTCATTCATTCATGACACAAAATACTAGGTTCACCTAAATCAGAAACAAATCACTACAGTGTGTGTGGTATATAAATGTGTGTACTCATACTCCCTCAGGATATATGTCATCTGCTTTAATGTACATTCTATGTGATTAGAAATTATATTATGTCTACAGGTATATTATGTGGGTAATATTAATATAACTATATACTAGAAACTTAAAATCAAACAGAGTTTAGGGTGAGCAGTAACTATTTTTAAAAAGGTAAGCACTTTCTGTTTTAGCTCTACTCAGGTATTTAATTTTATAAAAGGGGTTAAGTAGCAACTTGTTGAAAACCACATTCTCAGCAGTTAAAATAAACTCTTTATTATCACTGCTAAAGCTTCTACTGCACGAAGAACTCTATCCAAGTCTAGTACATGTTGGATAAAAGAAAAAAAATTTTTCCTTTTAAATGGACTCAGAGAAGCGTCATTCATATAAAGTTATTCTTATGACCTGCATTCCCTAGCTTAAACTAGTAATCGTAATAGCATTTGAAATAAGTGCACTCTCCATGACTTTTAACACACCTAGATCTCTCCAATTAAAGTTACTATACCATTTTCTTGGATATTTAGAAAAATGTTTTGATATTGGCTAATAAGCTTAATTTTCCTTAAATCACAAAGTGGTACTGTAATAATTTCACAGACTCCATGTAGGTCAGCATAAAAGTAAAAAAGAATGAAGGTAATGGAGGAACTTTAGCACAAATTTGGAGAATAATGTATCAGGCTCAGCAACTAGTCCGGAAATTAAGTCTAAACAGTTTCTAGATTTGTTAAAAATTACATTTTTATTCCTTCAGTACACAGAATACTCTGAGAGCATATGCTAAAAATTCACTTCTATGAGCACAGAATAAATTAAACTTACAAATAGACAAAGAAGAAAGTGTGTAGAGGGTATTACTATCCTGTATTCATTTGCACAAATATTTATTGAGCAGTTGATTTGTGCCAGGTAAAGTGTTAAGCAGTACAGACACTTTAGTAAAGTAAAATACAGCCCTGAGTGTTAACAATTTTCTACACCAACAAGGACGAGAAAGAGGATGGACAGAAAATGTAAACAATGTTTATCACAAATAAACATACACATATAGTCTAAAGTATTTCTTTTGAGAGAGTTAAAGATTCCTAAATTTTAAGGTAACTACAATATTAAAAACTAAAGATAAAATCAGAAGGAGGTTGAGACCATTTTTTTAATCCTGAAAAATTAAATATCTAAATTATTCGTTGTATTTTCCTTCTACATTTTCTGATACTTTTTTCAATAAGAGGTAATCTACAAATATAGTGCATAAAAACACAGTACTAATGAGTTTTGTGGCTGTATTCAATTTGAAAATATCTCATTTCCTTCATAAATGGCATAACCTGAAATAGTTCATTTTAGGCACTATTTTATGTCAGTGTTATGAACACATGCTTAAATGCTTCTCCATGCACCCACTTTCCATGAAAGTATCTGAGAGCAAGTATAGATTAATGTCCACAGCCTACCTGGACAGAATGGCTTTATGTTATAATTAACATGTAGAGAACAACCAGACATATGTTTAAATAGAAGTAAACTGTAACTAATAAATGTAAAGCTATATGGTACTTTTGAGAATAGGCAAGTAAATAAACGAAAACAATTTCCGTTCCATCAATGTATTAGTATGAGCTATTTGCTTTCTGTCTTTAAATCAAGTTATCAAAGGATCAGGATGGGGACAGAGGAGGCAAAGGGCATCTGTAGTTCACATGTGGCAAGAGGCTTGGGCAAAAATACAGATTTATACACAACCTACAAAGTGCTGTCATAATCACATCTCAAGAATGCCTGAGAACACCAAAGGATTTAATATAGACCAGATAATTTTAATAATTTGTAAAATGTTAAAACATTCACTCAATTCAAAATAGGGAATCTCAAATTGTGCACTGAAGGCCATATGAAAAAAGTCACAGAAATTTTAAGAAAGAATATAATTTATCATAATGGAATAAACAGTACCATGTTTACACAAATCAAACTGGCAAGTGAATAAAATCAATAATACATTTAATTTTTAATATAATAAGATGGTATACAGCCACCTCTTCATCAAAATCTCTTTCCTATCCTTTGCATTACATCAGACCTTTAATATGAAGTACTGAAAAGTACAACAATTATGCCCACAACCACCTCCAAGATTTCTTCCATTTTATAGTTAAAAATCATACAGTAACTAGCTTGAATTCATCCTGCCTGACACTTCAAGCAGAAAGCAGACTACCGCCTCACAACACATAACAGGGTTTCGTTATCAATCTGGTTATACACCCAGTAATGCTTTCTGAAAAATTATCTTATTCAAATGAACTCCTGGGCTGAAGTAAACAAAGCTGTATTCTACTGCTTTTACATACTTTTCATTCATTTATTTCCTTTTTCTCTACTTAGGTTTATAGCACGTGCCACAGTAAGACTGCATGTTAAATATTCCTGAAGTGTCACAATATGTAATACAATAAAATAGATTACACCCCTACCTTTCTTTCACAGCAGTAGTGCCAAGCACAGGTACACCGGAGCAATCAATTTGTTCTGCAGACAGTAAGGCTTTCATAGAATACTAATGCCAAGTCTCTTTTCTTTCTCTTCTCCCTTGACTCCCCAATGCCCGGGTCCCGACCAATACAAGGAGGAGGGCGTAAGTCTTCTGCTGAGATAACCACAACTACTAATCAAGTATACGTGAACAAGGGCACAGGATTACACCTCCACAGGGCTGAGTCCGGGTTTGAGAGCAGCTAAACACACGCACAGCATGGTAAAAATGTGCACGCGTGCACACACACACACACACACACACACACACACACACACACATTGTGAAAATATAGATGCGTCTACTTCGGTGAACTAATTCATCACACTTTTCCACTTGACATTTTTTATTTCTGAGGCACAAAATTCCCTCTTGTTGAAGCAAGAGCTTAGACCTATCAGTTCTCCAAAGCAACTCTTTCTCAGAGATGACAATCATGATTAGTATATTCTGTATTAAACAGTTCAGTATTTTAAAAAACATTTTTATAAATTGCACTATGCTATACAATTCTTCTGGACTTAAATTTTCAAATAGTAACATAGGGTTAATACACTCGGCATAGATTCTTATGATTTTACACTTAACATGTTTTATAACAGTTCAAGATTACTTCAAGGAAAAACATGTGCTTTACTAATAATGAAGATATCCACAGATGTCTATTTACTTTTAAGTTTTTGCATTGGGTATAACCTCACACTATTTTTTAAAAATCTGAAAAAAATATTTAAAAGGCATCTTTAACATTTTATAATTATAGTACTGATAGCACAATGGCACTTCTGACCTCATAAATCTAAAGTTTTAAGGCTCTTTCCAATTGAGCATTTTCATTTGGTATTTTTGTTTTTTATTCAAAGCATGAAAATGTATGTCAATTATGGGGTGGGGTGATGACAGTAGCTGTTATACATTTTTAAACCACATACATTACTTCCTTTTAATTTGCAGGCCAGAATTTTCAAATAACTCTTGAAAAGTACTATAGTCAAAGGGGTACAAACTAAGCAATGAGAAGAAAATACTCTAAACATCTGAAAGAAACTTATTAGGAAGCTTCATAAACCAGCACTGTTTTCATGTAAACAATTTCTTTACCACTGTTAAATCTATCTTACTGTACGGTCTTCCTTTTTCTCAAAAAAGTAGGAACAATTATGAAATAGTAGGGAATTCAATGAAGTATTGCAATAATGTTTAATCGATACTGATGTATTTGTCCTTGACACACTGACCATGTCATCAGACTGCTGTCATGTGATATCATGTCATTTCTCCACCTGGCTCATGACCTTGTCCTCTAAATGACCTAAAGCTTCCCTCAAGTAGCAGGAGGCCCCTCCCCGCTGTCTCAGCAAGGTCGAATGGGTCAGCGTGTCCTCATCTATAATCCACTACCATTTGTCAGCAGGGAGGCTGGAGGAGGCCGGCTTGCTACAAGGGGAGAATGCCCAATTAGGCAGCTGTCACACAAAGCATAGGCTGCAAAATTATCCCCTGTCAAAAGAAAGAGCAGCTGCGGGTGCCAATTACAGCAACCTTTCAACCCTTTAGGTACTGGAAACTACACAGAAGTAAATGAAGAACAATTAGTGATAACAAATCGATGAATTAGGACAGTAAATTAGAAATTACTAGCAGGTGAGCTTAGGTCATACATGACGTTTAGGGCATATCAGACTCCAGGCAAGAGTATGAAGCAGTGAATCATACTCTTTCCTTGTATATTCAGATCCTTTCCAACATTTTCTTATAAACCTGAAATTCTTTAAAATAACATGCTTAAAACACATATGTAACACACACATACATATATAGATATACATATACTTATATATGTATGCACACACATATATATCAATGTATATATCTATCTATTTATTTCTCTCTCTATATATATATAGCAATGTATGCATCCTTTTTCTTTTCGCGGACTGAAAGAAACTCTTTCTGAAGAAGGAAAATCTCTCCAAAGAACAAGTGCAGTAAATTCTAAATTATTCTTACACAATCTCACGTTATACCCTTACTCTTAAATTTTTGCAGTATGACAAAAAAATATCAATTCAAATAAATCTCACTTCAAACACTTTACATCTTTAAAAACTAAGGCCCTGATTCAACTTGAATCATATTTACAGAAAAAACATCCACTGGAGCAAGTAACTATGTCTGAATTCTACGGAAATTGTTCTGCATTTAATGTTGAAGTAGAATTTCTCTACAGGAGATGATTTTAGGTGCAAAGAAATGATACCACGTACAAAATGTATGCAGAAACTGTAAAACAGCTCAGATCATTTGGCTTTAACCCTGCAGAGGGGGTGCACATTATAGTTCAAGTACAGTATATCTCAGTTGACTCTGGCTTGCCCAATTAATGTATTTAGTAGCTGGCAACAAGAAGAACAATGGGGAGAAACAAGCATCACATCAGAAAGTGACTGGACTGTGGCTTTTGAATGTGCACTGCAATTTCTAAAGAAACAGGGCTAAACTAGACACCTAGAGCACAAATGCGCAAAAGTGAGTAAGTAGAAAAGGTGAGACAATAAAGAAGCACTTTACTCACCCTTCTGAATACATTATAAATAAATCAAAGCGGCCAGACGGAAGTGTATCTGTAATTCTTAGTTCCTAAGTCAAGCCATTTAATAAATTTTCCAGGAAATAAATGTCAAAGAAGAAAACTTCTCCATTAAAAGTTTATCTAAAAGTCTGATTTATAAATTATGTTTCACTCTTGTAAAACTGGGCATTCATAAAACTTCACTTAAGTTGGAACCCTCTAAATGCAGCCAAAAAAAAAAATGAAAAGAATGGCAAGTAGACAGGAATGAAAGAGTTAAGGCCTTTAGGATTCAGCTTCCATCATACATGGGTGACTATCTCTTTAAATAATTTAAATCCTCTCCATCAACTACAAAGCTGTTTTGAAGCCATTTAGCTTTGTTCTTTACATGTGTTCTAATTAAGAAATGACCTTGTCATCACACACACCAGAAATCCGGGATTATTTCCTACAGCAAAAATTCACAAAGCCCCCAAAAAAGAAAGAGCGGGATGTGGAAAAAAAAGACTTCTTCCTCAGTTCCTCACTAAAGGAAGTTGTTGGTTGGCTGAACGCTGAAGCAGTTTCTCCGCATAATTTTTTGTTGTTGTTGTTGAATGTCACAGGGCGGGTTAGTGTGACCTTGAGCCGCATCAGCAGCACAGCAAGGGTCGAGATGCCTGCAGGCGCCCTTGTACTGGATTTGCAAGACAAAAACCTTCAAACTGGCTGAAGGACATCTTAAATCTCTTCAAAGGTTTTTGGAACTAATCTGGGCTGCTCTTAGCAGGATCTGTGCCAGTGTGAGAAGCAAAATTAAAAACAAGGTCTTTGACAGGATGTTGTCTCCTCTTAACCCTTCTTAAGCAGAACAGAACAAATCACAAGCATTCAGGAGAGACGTTTACCTAGAAGCATTCTTTCATAACAAATTATGTAAGCAAGCAATCACAAAAGATGAGGCAGCTATTAGTCTTCAAAAGTAAACAACCATTTCATTGTGTGTATTAAAGAATTCTTGCTGAAATTTTCTTCTTACTGAAGAATTACTTTCAATGTAATGAATACAACATTTAGAGCTCTTTTTTTTTTTGTATTTTTTAGATATGTAACACAGTGACAGGTTAAAACTAAGTAAATATTTCCATAAACTTAAATCTTTGTAAAATTTCCATCTTTTTTAAAAACAAGTTTTTTAGCTAGCTAAATCTGAAACTTTTGGCATATTGCAAATAGCTTACTGAAATTATGAATAAATGCCATTACATAATATGATTATTAAATTTCTTATTTCCAACATAATGGGGCACTGTTAAGAGGGCAAAAAGAACCCATGCGGATATCTAAAGTGGGCACCCATAAAGCATGGTGGTGCAGCCCCATCTTGTTATGACACTCTGCTATTGTGGGTTAGCAATTCCAATGCAAAGGCCCAGAAAGAAAGTACAAGCACCAGGGGTAGACCATTACTGTTGGTGCACCTTCAAATGCAAGTGTTAGAAAGTTAATCCCCCAATTCACATGTTAATGGATTTGCAGGTGGAGCCTTTGGGAGGTGATTAGGATTAAAGGAGATCTAAGGATTCAGGCACCCTCATGGCATAAACAGCTTCATAAGAAGAAAAGAGCACCTGGACCAGGGCCATGTGACACCCTCTGCCACATTATGAAGTTTCAGATTTGAAAGATGGAAGACATTAGTGACAGGCTCCTACACTTCTTAGTCTCTAAAATTATGAGTCAATAAATGTCTATCCTTTTTTTTTTTTTAAATTGAAATCTTCATTGGTACATTACATATACACATCATGATTGCATTCAATAATGAAAATTTGTACCAGTATATGACACAACTTAATTCTCATTTTTTCCCATAGCCCTACCCATCCTACCACTCCCACCCCTATATACATAAACTTTGTTTCCTTTCTTTTTTGTTATAATCTCTATTCTTTGTAAGGTACCTAGTCTCAGGGTTCTTTGCTGGGGTTTCCTCTTCTTCTTCTTCTTTTTTTTCTTTGGCTGTGAATTAGAACTTAGGCCTTCCCATGTTTTATTATAACAACAGAGACTAAATCAAGGGTGTTTTGTTCTTTCCTGAAAATGTCCTGGAATTTTAATTTAGTAGGCAAGTTTTTAAACAACTGTTACTCTAAAACAAGAAAATAAACAGTCCTAGTTCTCTGAAATAGTTTAGTGGACCAACACTTAAATGCAATAGTCTCAAATCAGTGCACTTGCAATCTATGAACAATATTAATTCGTCATCAATAGATGTAAAGTAATTCAAGATTTGATCTAAAGGTCTAGTATGTTCTAAATTCATTTCTTCCTTAAAAAATAGAATTCAACGGGGATTTAGCTCAGTGGCTCCGGTGCCTGTCTTGCAAGCACAAGGGCCTGGGTTCAATTTCCGGTAACCACATAAGACTCATGCCCAGCAGCAATCAGTACTACATACTACAATGCCTGGCGTGGTGGCTCACACTTGTAAACCCAGCACTCGGGAGGCAGAGGCAGGAGGACTGCTGTGATGTGAGTTTGAGGCTGAGCTCTGGACCAGCCTGAACCACAAAGCGAGACCCTGTCTCAAAAAAAAAAAAAAACAGAATTCAAGATTATACTGAATAAAAGCATACTTTCTTTCACTTGAATTCTTTTAGACATATTTTCCAAATGTAACAGGAAAAGGACAGAGTAATATCAAAAATATATAATATGAGAGCACAATACCTGTGAATTTTATGGTGTAAAGGAAAAGGAGTATGAATTGTGCTAAATTCCATGAATGAAACACGTAAAAAGTGCTCTAGAAATACAGACTAAACTATAACTTCATTTTTATTTCCTATGTGTACATGCAGGTCACGGTGAATGACTGTTAAAGAAAGAGCACTATGAGGAAGGGAAGAGGTGAGTGTGACACAGGAAGGGTATGCTGACAAGGCAGATCAGGCTCGAACCACCAGTGGGACCAAGACCTCTTGAGTCGAGGCCATGCCAAAGAGCTGGCCCGGGTCTGGTGGGCGGCAGAAGGCAAGGCTACAATAAAACGCTTATTTACAAACAAAACCAGAAGATCCAGGGAGTTGATATATGGGAAAGAAGAAGAAATTGTGGAAGAGTACACAGAAGAAATTCCAATGAAAATAAGGGAGAGGCAAAAAAGCTGAAGAAACAGTTCTGAAAATAATAAAGGCTGGTTTGAATATTTAGAAAACAAACTGTACAACATAAATAGTACTATAAAATAGTTTTAATATCAAAAGACAATTAAAACAACTACTATAAGGACTTGTTCAAAGTTTTCAGAAGTACCCGTGAAGGTACTTAATAGAATCAGATACTGTGGGAAATGGGAGTTTTGTACCTTTCAAATATCATTCTTCACTAAGTATAGTATGAGTGGTATACTTAATAATACAATAACACATACCTTTTCTGAACAGTGAAGGAGTATGACTGGGAAGAGATATTTGGCTTAAATTATACAATGGTTGCTAGAGTTAAGAGTTTTATGCAACACTAATGAGAAAAACAATTACTCAACAAACATTTACTGAGAGTCTATCATGGTTAGGATACAGACTTAAAGGATTAAAAACTTCCAGCCTTCTGTGAGTTTTGTACTTCGAGATTATCACTCATAATGATTCTAGCAAAATGGACTGTCAGTAAATCAAGAGTCTTAATAACAGCCATTTTGGTGCTTCCATCCAGCCGCAAGGTACACACTGCATTCCCAGACCTCTCAGGGAATACCCAGGAGCTACGTTATTTGAAGAGTTGTTAAATACTCTAGAGACTGACTGTCCTGCTAAGACCTCACCAAGAATTTAACAGAGTATCAGCCAAGATAAGAGAGTAGGCAGTCAAAAAGAACAGAAGTCACTGGGCCCAAATAAATATCTGCCAGAGAGCAGACTGTACTCCCGCGGATCAGGTTAAGGCAAGTGAAGGGAAAGGTCACAGACAGGAGAGAAAGAAAAACTTGAAGGGAAGCCCATCACTTTCCCCTCAAAAAGCATCAAATTCATTCTGTTAAATCATTGAAAAAATGATCAGTCCTTCAAAACTTGTGGATAAACAAAATCCTCACCAGAGAACTAGTGGAAGGTGCACCAGTTATAAAAAGAGTTAGCACTTAAAGCCAGGGTTACTGACAGGGCACAACTAGGAATGACCTTAGGAGTATCCACAAATAAAATGACTTCTCCTTGAGTAAACATCTCTGTCCTATGACTGCCAAGCTTCTGGTAAGAAGTCCCAGCATATTCTATGTCTAGACATTAATAGAAGAGTGGGTAATCTAAACCTTAAGACGTTTTTTAAAAAGTAATTTACAAACACAAAACCTAGGTCACATTTTAAAAATAAAGTATAGAATAGACTGTCAGCAAGTGGAAAACTGCCTACCAGACAGCAGTTCTCATATGTGGTCCTCATGGCTGACTCCAGAGGTGCAGGTCAAGACTATGTTCATTGTAGTAAAATGTTACCTGCTTTTCAGTGTCTTTTTCTGCTGAGTGTAGAGCACAGTTTTCCAGAGACTACATATGTGTACTTACTCTGATGGCTAAATGCATTCCTGTGTTTTTGATTTTTTGTTTAAATTGTTAACATGGTAAGCATCAGGTAATATGATTCTCATAAAAAGTTCTTACGTCTTCAATAATTAACACAAAGCATACAACTACTGTTTTACTACAGTAAAAGTCAAGAAATCTATCTTCATGCAAAATACAAATTTTCTAATTTCAAGAATTTCCACTATAACTATGCCATATATAGAAAAGTTCTCTATGCAGAAAATCCCATGACCCAGAGGGGGGAAAAATGACCTGTTCCAAAAGAAGATTAGTAGGGCCTGGGATTTAGTCCAGTGATTCCGGCACCTGCCTTGCAAGCCCAAGGGCCCAGGTTTAATCCCTGGTAACAACATACAACAATGCCGGTGGTGGCTCATACTTTAATCCCAGCACTTGGGAGGCAGAGGCAGGAGGACTGCTGTGAGTTCAAGACTTGCCTGGGCTACATAGTGAGCTCAGGGCCAGCATGAACTACAAAGCAAGAGCCTGTCTCAAAAAGAAAGATTAGCAGACTAAGGAATAAGATATCATTTACCTTGGAAGTTACTATTATTCTATATTTAGCATATAAGAAGTAACAAACACAAAAATGTTTATAATCAGCTAGCTATGTCTTAACAGTTACCAAGATAAGTGATAAACCAGTTTTATTGAGTTCAGAATCCTATCAGAAAAAATATAATCAATAGCAAAGTGAAATGGTATTTACAAAGAACAAAAGACAGGAAGGAAACAGAAATCTTAAGTTATCTAAAAAATACATAAGAAGCTCTACTGTTAGAAACACCAATTTCAGATGTGCAAACCTCAGACTAACATTGTTTAAGTGCAAATATGCAGAGAATGAAGGAGAATATCAGGTTTACTAGAGCTAATTAAGTAAAAAGGACTAGAGTCTGTGTAAGTAAGAAATGGGAAATGACAAAATGATCAACAAAATTTGTAATTATCTTAATTGCTTCATTTGAAATATAAAAAAAAAAAATCTGAGTTGATATATAAGTTTTCTATAATAGGGATTTTTCCTCCCAAAATAGTGTTAGTTATATATTAAGTAAAGGTCTTAAGGAAAGTCAATTCTTCAAAGATACCAAATTTGGAAGAAACATTAATTTATATTAATGCTCTGCACTGTAATAGGAAGTTACGACTGAGAGGAAGGGCAGTTATTTTTCTAAGTTCATCATGCTACTGAAATTACTAAATGGTGATTGATCAGAAGTAACACAAACACACTGGAGTTTTAGGAAGTTCTAGTGGCTTTGAGAGACTACAGCAAAGACATCAGTAAAGAGGAAATGGTAAGGCTCTTAAATGAGGTGGTTGGCTGTGACACAGAAAATAACCCGTGTGAGGAGACAATATTTCCTTACCAGGGCTGTCCCTGAAGCACAGGATCACCAATGACAGGGGCAAGTTCATTACGGCAATTAATTTCAACTAAGATGATTTCAATATGGATTGATTTTGGTTTCACTAGTACCCCATTTCAGTAATAACAGTACAAAAGTTTAAACACATTTCACAAAATGTGAACACAAGCATTACACTAAGCCCATGCATCTGTATTTTTGTTTTTCCACAATTACCACCACTCATCTTTGGTCAGTGCAGTATAACAGTTATACTGAAAGAGAGGCAAAACTTTAATTACAGCATATTGTTATAACTGTCTATATTAGTTATTATCAATCTTATGATAAATTTATAAATTAAAGTGTATCATGTATGAGGAAAGGACGGTACCATATGTACAGGATTCCACACTATGCATGATTTTAGGTATCCACTAGGTATCCTGGTATATACTTCCATGGATGAAGATGATCCTTGTTGTTTGAAGGTTTTATAAAATGTGAGGAATTCCCATGTATTTATTTAGGTCACTTGACCAACCTGGCAACACAACCTGGCAGAATCTCCTGAATCACAGATTCTTTTGATATCTTCATATAAACGCCTCAACATTTGATAGTTTTACTACTAAAGCAATTGTTTAACTAGCCAATAAAATAATTTAACCAAATGAGGATGGAAAAGTATAATAAAGAACATTTTTCAGTGCAAAATCATGACAGGTAACATTAAAAATTTCTTGTGGTACAAAAAGTAGTATGTTGAAGTATTTAAATTAGATTGATTAATGGTGAATTATCTAATGTTAGCTGTGATATTTATTCGCTATTTTATGTCGTCAGTTTACATCAAAATTAGCTAATACTACATGCTAAAGTAAGTAAAATACAGGAAATATATGGAGTCCTATAACACAATAAAGGGTAAAATTTATTTTTTTAGGTATGACATAGGAGGACTATTTCTTTAATAGAGAGAGTTAAGAAGTGAGGAAGGAAAATCTGATCTAAGACACAAAACCTTCATAAACACTTCATGTTTTACATTGTTCACAATATTCAATAATGAAATTGTTTTTGAATCTCTAAGATCTCATTCAATAGTACAATATTGTACTATTGTACAATATAGTACAATATAGTACTATTATTCTTAAAAATATAACATGAGTGTTTAGAAGTATGATTATATAACAAACTACAGTAAAGTCTTATGAAACCTACTAAATCAAAGTTTTTAACTTGTTAAATACTGTCTACCAGATTTCCCTTGGAAACATAGCTCACTGATTATTGGAAGGTTTACTGAAAAGACATATAATTTCTTCAAACATTTCCCTAGTGAGCTTATCTGACCACTGATACCACATTCATAATGAAGAATGGCTTAACAAAATGCACCATAGGAAACATACTTGACATATTTACCTCTTAAAATTTAAAAATAATGCGTAAAAGTCACAAATAAAAATTTGCTTTCACATGTTTTTGAAGCTATTCGCTCTTCTAAATCTTTTGTCATCTAGAAGGAAGACCTACTTTTGATCATTTCCAAAGATTTCATACCTGTTAGCTACCTATGCTTTATTTACCCAACTGTCAATTAAGTGATTGCTGCTGATAAATATTTGGTAAAATGATGGTGTTGACAAAGTAAGAATAACAAATTAACTGTGTCATAGGGACTGTAGAAATACAGTGGTATTATGGTACAGGAACTTAATTTGTTCCATAATTTTGGAAACAAAGGATACATTTGTATTTGCAGTTCTGTCACCTGATATAAAATATGTAAATTAAAAAAAAAAAATCCCAAATACTTTTGTTTTGTGAACCACGGTACCATTGTACATATTGCTAAAATATTTATTTTAATAAAATTAGAAGTTTAGCAAAAAGTTTTAATGTCAACTTTGTTTCATCAAATAAATTTCAGGGCTGGGGATTTAGCTCAGTGGTTTTGGTGCCTGCCTTGCAAGCACAAGGACCCAGGTTCGATCCCGGGTAACCACATACAATACTGGGTGTGGAGACTGACGCCCAGCAGCAATCAGTACCACATACCACAGTGCCGGGCGTGGTGGCTCATGCCTGTAATTCCAGCACTCGGGAGGCAGAGGCAGAAGGATTGCTGTGATATGACTTTGAGGCTGAGCTCAGGGCCAGCCTGACTACAAAGTGAGACCCTGTCTCAAAAAATTTAAAAAAAAGTAAATTTCAGGCTATCAACCAATCATTAAAACAATTATACCTGAATGAAAGAATTTTTAGTATTTATAAATAAAATCCTCCTTGATTTAAATTTCAACTTAGGGAAAATACATCAAAATGCGAAAAAAAGACTAGAATCCAAGTAAGTATATGAAGTCTTTCAAAATATGTTTCAGAGATATTCTCAGTGAAATTACAAGAGATGGTAAGAATTAAGGAGAGTGATTAAAATAACGCCTCACTGGATCTTTTACATATTACAATTATAGTGAAGAAAAAGGGGTCAATATCATCCCTAGACAACCATATTATGTCTACAAATAAAGAAAAAAAATTGGCTGAAATTGACTATTGCATTTTAAAATACCACGGTTAATCAAAATACACTTTAAGATGATATATCTGCCATCTCTGTTCAGAGTCGAGTTTTCTGTTAGCTTTTACATGGATTGCTTTTACCCAGAAATAAACAGCATAAAGACTAGGACCTTAAGGAATGACGAATTCATTATGATTGTAGCTATACTAAAAAACACGAGAGAGTTAATTCAAGTAAAATTAGCAACTCCCTACCTGCTATTGTTCACTGCTCACCTATTATGTTTACATAAGCTATTACATCACTTCTCAGAAATGTCATGTAAGAGGTAACCATTTTACCTAATTTCAAAAGTAATTATTGACCATATATATATATATATATATATATATATATATATTAAATCCACAATAATAAAACACATTATTTTCCCTCCAAACAATAATTAACTTTTTATCTGAATTCAAATAGCTATTTGAGGTTTTATATTAACTATTTTCTGTAGATTTTCATAAAAACAAATTGTGTATCATTAACATAAATATTATTTCATCTTTTGAGCCTTCCAATTCCTCTTTCCAGAAATTATCTACTCATTATATTTGTAGCATTGATCACATTACTGTTTGATTACACTTACTTACTTGCATTTATCCTTTCCTTCTAATTTCCTTAAAGGTAAGACTTTTATCTCATTCACTTTTTTTAAAGCACATTGCCTAATGTAATAATTCACACAAATAAAGCACACAATATACATTAGCTGATGGTAAGCCAATTTACAATTGAGGAAAAATTGTCTGAAATGTATTAAAATGACAAGCCAGAAGAACTTGGGAAAAAATATTCTCACCGTCTGTCCGATGTCGAGTCTCTGTCTGCTTTCTCTAAAAGGAAACTGAGACGGCTATTCACAAGTAGCTCTCATGTCATCTGGAGTCTTCAGATTCACTGATTCCCCTGGTCAACTGTGTATCTTTAAGAAGAAGAAAAAGATAATTTGGCAACTATTTCAATTCAGTTTCAAAAATACCTTTTGAGCTGTTAAGTAAACCTAAACCCATATTTTTTTTTGTTAAAAGTTTAATGCAGAAGGAGGCATCTGAAGTACAAATCACTTACTATTAGCAGTTTATTAAATTAAAGCAAATGATCCTTGTTTTCCACATATATATACCTATTATATATATATATATATATATATATGTATTTATATATATATATGTATATACATATATATATATTTTTTTTTCCCCAGGTTTTTTTTGAGACAGGGTTTCGATCTGTAGTTCAGGCTGGCCCTGAGCTCAGCCTCAAACTCACATCACAGCAATCCTCCTGCCTCTGCCTCCCGAGTGCTGGGATTATAGGCCTGAGCCACCACGCCCGGCAATGTGGGATGTGGTACTGGTTGCTGCTGGGGTGAGTCTCCACACTCAGTATGGTATGTGGTTTCCGGGGATTGAACCTGGGCCCTTGCGCTTGCAAGACAGGCACCGGAACCACTGAGCTAACTCCCCGGCCCTATTTATATATTTGTAATACATAATAATTACATATATTTGTAATACATAATTACATTCATCTTAGCTAACTAGTATATATTTCACAGCTTAATCATTTTTATTTCTCTTTCCCCTCTCTGTCCACTCAACTGCCCCATCTCTACATCTCTTTCACAGTTCCAGAAAGTCTGGGCAAAAGTTCCTTGCTTTCTACATACTGACAAAAGTAGGTGCTTCAACAAAATAAACTGGAAAAAGTTCATAGTTGCAAAGATGTGCCTACTAACCTTTTGACACTTAAATTTCTAAGTGTTTTGTCAAGTAAATTATGTTACATCCACAAAATCTAAACCCTCTCAAAAATACACTTCTGTAATGGGAAAAAAATACAAAAAGTAAAACAACAGCTATAATTTTTGTCATATTGGGCAGTTTCAGTCTGAAAATGACAACATATAAGCTTTCCAAAAGAACATTTGACAATAAGTATTAATTGCCTCAAAACCCCTCATATCTACCCAAAGACTTGCACAATATATAAATCAGATTAATAATCAAAAACTGGAAACAGCTTAACCACCTATCAATATGTCAATGCATTATGTCTATATAACTGCAGCACTCTGTAGCAATAAACTATTGCTATATTAACAACAAAAATATGGGTGAACCTCAAAACAATTATCCTAAGTGCAAAAAAATGCCTTGTGTTTCTATTTGCCTAGCATTCTACAAAATGCAAATTATTCTATTATGAAAAAGAAGATAAGTAGGGTTGCCTAAGGAAAGATGATAGAGAAGAATTACAAATGGATATTATCTTAAAACATATGATGCTTTCACGGGTGTTCATTTTTGTCAAAATTTATCAAACTGTACATCATAAATTTCAACAGTTTATTATGTACAAATTACATCCAATAAAGCTATAAAAAATCAAATCCCTTAAAATATTTTATGTCCTTTGATGTAATTCCAAATCTAAGATTTATCCTAATTGGGGAAGAAAAGGAAGCTCTTACAAGTATTTAGCCATAATGATATTCATTATGTTTCCGATAGCAAAAAATCAGAAGTGTCCATTAAGTCAAAATAAAAAATTAAACTAGTTTAAAAATTAATCATGGAATATTTTATTTATGTGGCCAGTAAAATATTATATAAAAACTAAGTTATACAGAAGGATATACATTAAGGGAAAAACAGCAATTTAATGTTCAACATAACTGAAATTTTAAAATTATATAAAAACAAATACAATAATTATCTCTGTATTAAAAGTAATTAATTTTCCTCTCTGCTGATTTACACTTCTTAATTTCTCTACAACAAACAATGCTTCCTAATTTCTAAACAATAAACATGTACTTTTCCTAACAAAACAAATTAATGAATGAAAATAGCAAAAACTTAAAACTGTGTACATCGTGGTACAAGTGGAAGTTGAAAACACACACCTCTAAGAGGTACTGTCCAGTACAGATGCAGTTCTTCACCATCACGCCAACTCTATCCATCCTACTAAGTAGGTGGGATGAACAGGACAAGTGAGAGCAAATGTTAAGTAAGCTTCGTGCTTTCCCAGTTACAAAGCACTTTCATGGACTTGATCTAATCGGATCTTCATAAATCAGTGAAATGAACAGATATTTCACAGAGGAGAAAACAGACATCGATTAAGATCTCCAATTGAGACCTGACTATAAATTCCAATTAAAGTTTCAGAGGAATCGGAAAAATCACTTCTTTTGATTATTTAACTAAAAGAAAGTGATTCATACCTGAACTTAAAAGTAGTCATTTTTGTAATTATGCTAGTCTTTCTAACAGAATGTGACAAAGTTCTTAGGATTCCTAAATCTTCCCATCCTCTGAACTTGGAAGCTATATCCAAAGAAAGATTACCTCCCCCTTATCAACATAAACTACCTAACCACTACTGAAGTGCTTGAATTGCACTCATTCAATTTTCTTTCCTTCTTGTAGAACAGTACCTGCTCTTCTAAAGGTAGAACAAGAATGTAAACATGTCTACATTCAAGAATTCTACAGTGATAAAACAATGTCAAAAGATTTAACATGATAGGACTTTAACATATTAGTTTTTGGATCAAGTCTTTTTCATTATGGGTACTCAAAAGTGAAATAATCCCTAAGCAAGTATATTCTATGAAGAAAACCACCAACTTTTAGCAAGAGTAAAAGTAAACATCTTTACAGGAGTTATAGAGCTGGTCAGTGTCTGCTCATTGTCCAATGTCTAAGAAACCTTTACTATTATCAGTCTCTCAGGACTAGGAGTCTTGGTAGGTAATGAAGACATCCTGCACTGAGCTATCACTGTACATCAAGCACAATGCTAAAACTTTTACATACTTGACTTTAAAAGAATCCTTGAAGGTAACTCTAAGATCCCAATTTTAATGTCAAGGAAATGAGTTTAAGTTATCCCAAATTACAGAGCTAATAGGCTGATCTAGAACTCAAACCCAGATCAAAGCTTCTCTTTAAGACAAAACAAGATAGGGCTGGGGATTTAACTCAGTGGTTCCACCAACTGCCTGGCAATGCAAGATCCCGAGCTCGATCCCCAGTATCATATAACACAATGCCTGTACACTATGAAACAAATTAGAAAGCAAAGCACTCTGTGCTGAAATAACATGAATGAGATAATCACACTCTCCATGAGATTTAGACAAAACCAAAAAAAAAAAAAAAAAAAAAAGCCAAATCCCCAAAGGAAAATAAACTAAATGAATGAGACATAAAACAAAAGGAAATACAAAGGAGGCTATTTTCTATAAGATGATAAGGAAAAGCTTCTCAGAAGAAATGAAATTTTTATCTAAGTAACCTGAATACCTAGTCACAAAAATAAGAGAATTTCCAATAGAAGGAATAGCATATGTTATAGCCATGAAGCTAAAAAGGACTTGCTGGTCTAGAAGCTGAACAACTACTACAGTGGGCAGATAGTGAGGAAGAAGTGTGAGAATGTGGGGCATAAAAATGTAAACTAAAATTCATATGTTACTAAACATATACACAATACTATAAAGAAAGGCCATAATGTAACAATGCTAAATCTAGATTATGACAAAGAATTCACAGTTTTTCATCTTAATTCAATCCACCTGCTCCAAATTAAGATGTGTCAAATTATTGGAAGGAACAACAGCTTTACTGGAACAAAGATTCAATTGATTTTAAGACTCAATATCCTAAATTCATTAATTCTTCCCAAATTGATCTATCAAAATCTCATAATACTGTTCCACAGAATTAACACTAACATATAAATAGAAGTATAAATGACCAAAAATATAAAAAATAATTTTAAGAAAGTAGAACTTAAAGTCCCGAATGTCAAAACTATATTGTGGCTAGTAGCCACAATAGTCTAGTGTGGGTATACAGATAGAAATATAGATAGTGGAATAGAATAGAAGGTCCAGGATAAAGTCTCACATTTAGCATCATGATCTTTGACAAATGTGGCACATCAACTCAATGAAGAGAAAATAATCTTTCTAATAAATGGTTCTGCAACGACTGGATATCTGCATGCACAATTATAAACCTTTCTTTCTCAATATATAAAAAGTGATTTAAGTTGGATCACAGTCTGAATTTTAAGAACCAAAATAATAAAACTTGAAGAAGGAATAGGAAAATCTTGTGAATTTCACTTAAAGATTTCTTAATATGAGAACAGAAACATAATCTAGTTTTTCAGATGAAAATCTTCAAGTGACATCAGTTAGATAAAAAATAGGTCCCAGAAGGGAAGAAAATATATGCAACTCAGACACATGAAAAAGAAAAGATATGTAGCATGTATTAAAATCCTTACAACTCAAGAATAAAAAGAATCTAATTTTTTAATGGGTGAAAGATTTAAAGGTACTTTACCAAAAGTGATATACAAATGTTGAGTCAATCCATAAAAATATCATTATTATCCATTATACAAACACAAACAAAATCACAATGAGATCTTACTACAAACCCAGTAAAATGGCCTTAATGTTTAAAACAATACTGCAAAGACAATGAAAAGTCTGGATGAGTAGGGAAAAACTAAAACCTGGTTAAGAATGTAAAACAGCATAGTCATTTCAGAAACAGCTTATCAATTTCATACAAAGTTAACACACATATGCACACTCACAATGTCCCAACAGTTGCATACACCAATAATTAAATGAAAATATATCCAAAGTTTGTATTCAAATGGTATCTGTATCAATCATAATAGTCAAAACTGAAAGTAAATCAAATACCCATTAACTGGTGAAAAGATAAGCATAATGTAGTAACAACAAAAGGAATGAACTAATAAATCATGGGAATGGATGATTTCTTAATATTTCATACTGAAACTTAATACTTAGTAAAAGAAGCTAGACAGAGGTACCTAAATTGTATGATTTGTTTATGAAATCTCTAGAAAAGCTGAATCGTAGATACAGAAAGTAGATAACCTTCAAAGGCAAGAGAAGAAAGCAGAAATTGACAATAATAAATGGAAGGAATCTCACTGGGATGATCAAAACATTTAAAACTGTAGTGTGGTAATGTCTACATATCTAAATAAAGTGACTGAAAATCATCAAAATGAACATTTAAGATGAATGAATTTCATGCTACGTAAATTATGACCCAAGCTGCAAAAAAAAAATTGAAAATTATATAATTCAAACAGAGTCATAAATTGCTCTAAAATGAATCTCAAGTAAAACAGTTAGATAAACTTAATGTATTAAATCACTCTTTGGAGAATACAAAAGTGGACAGCAGTAGACTGTTCACCTTTCGTACACTGTGGATGGCAATGCATGTTATAGCTGTTATGGGGCAATAAAATAGTTCTTTTAAAAATTACTTATTTCACTACTAGGTACGTGCAGATCAGAAATAAAAAGGTATGTTTACAAAAACTGGCATGCTTATAATGCATTACTGATAACAGCCAAAAGTTGCAAACTTGTTATGCCTTCATAAAGAGGTGAGTAAATAAAATGGTCAATTCATAAAACAGAAAATTATTCAGCTGGAAGAAGAGATAAAGCACCAATACATTCCCACACCAACATAAATATATGAACCTCATTATGCTGAGTGGAAAAAAAAAAAAAAAACAGTCACCGAAATCCATGGATGGTATGATTTCATTTGTGCAGAATGTTCAGAACAAGCAAATTAATGCAGACACAATGATTAGTGGTTGCTTACAGCTGTGGATAGGGAAGGACAAGAATAGGAAGTGACTATTAATTGATATAGTTCTTTTTAGAGTCACAAAACTTAAAAATTATATGGCATTGGTTGCACACTTACAGAAAATTAAAAACCAAGATTAATTGAACACTTTAAATGTGTAAATTTTATGGTATGTGAATTAAACCTTGATAAATTTGTAAAAAATTTTTATTTATTTATTTTATTTATTTACTCCAATTCTGGAATAAAAGCTTAGAGCTGTATTTGGTGGTAATCAGCTAAAGAAGATAACTTAGGGGCTCAAGGGATGGAGGAAGGGGCAGAAGGGGATAATAAAGGGAATTAAAATATACTGTGTACATGTACAAGTTCCCCACAAGGAATGCAAAACCTTCACTACAAATATGTACCAATCAAAGTAACTTCATTTTTACATACCACTTACTAACAGAAAATAACATTTAAAACACTTAGCAACATAACATACCCAAGCTATAAAAGTAACTTGTAAATACTGAAAATTTTGTGTAGAGAAAATGCTTTGAAATATAGTACCTAAACAATCTAAGCAAATGGAACAACATACCATATACATGATAGACTTAAAATGACAATTCTCAAATTGAACAAAGCTTTATGTTATTTGACACTGTATCAGAGTGGCAAAAGCCCAGTGCAGAGACATCATTCAACCCCAAATAGAATATAATAAAGGACTTCCTTAACAGATATCAAGACTTTCTATAAAGCTCTAAAAATTACACTCAAGTACACCTGGAAAGGAGAAGGACAAACTGCTACAGAAGACCATCATATCTAGGGAAGATATTTGACAAAAACTACAATCTGGATCACTAAAGAAAAAAGGAGACATCTAGTAACACCAAAACAATTCGTGAGGGAAAAAGAAATTGGATCCTCACATTCTATGTGTTACACTCTAACATATAAAATACCAACAACCAAGAGATTAAGTTTTAAATAATGCTAGTTTAACATTATAAATAAAGAAAATATGTTTTAAGGAATCTCTACGGGAAAGTTTTCTTAAGACACAGAAGAAAAAGCTAATCAGTTCAACTGGATTAACATTAAAAAATTCTCCTCAGAATTGTAAAAAGGAAAATACAAAGGTAAGATGCATTACTACAAAACACATAGCCAAAAAAGTTTGTTATCTACAATATATATGGGATTGGCCTACAACATTTTATTCGAAATGTGAAGAGGGTTACCTCAAAAAGTGGTGTTTGAGTGTAAGCAGAACAGGACAGGTATCCAATGGTGAAATGAAACAAATGATATGTTCAGGAGGACAGAGCCCAAGCCTTCAGACTGCACTGCACTCTTCTGTGTGTTATTTTAAAATTATAAAACAAATTGTATATTTGGAATGTATAGTACTGGATATAGAACTTTGAGTATATAATGGACAAACACATGAAAAGATGATCACCCTTATCAGCAAACACAGAAAAGCAAATTAAGGCCAAAACAAGATGACATTTGCACTCACTAAGCTGGACCAAATTTAAGAAAAACAACAGACAATTCCAAGGATATGACTAACTGGGAACTTCTGACACATCACTAGTGGGAGATAAACGAATCTAAGCATCCCAGAAAATAATCTACCATATCTCTTGTAACTGAATATTCTCTACTTTTCCTCCGAATGTACACCCTAGTGCCTTGCACATGGGCACTAGGACATACATAAAAGAATGTTATAAACAGCCATGCTTGTAATATCATAA
The DNA here is from genome assembly GCA_004026965.1 of Petromus typicus. NCBI lineage: Eukaryota > Metazoa > Chordata > Mammalia > Rodentia > Petromuridae > Petromus > Petromus typicus. Next base: position 63,719 of record PVIR01000860.1, on the reverse strand, counting down.
TACCTATACATAAAATATATAGACAGATATAGATATAAACACACGCATACACAGTAAGACCTCAGACCACAAACTTGTTCTGTGAGTGTGCCACAAGATAGATAAGCAAAGATTCCTAACAAATTTTATCTTAATAAATAAGTGACAGCTTCCAATACTTTGATGGTGAACATCACAAGATCACCACTGAGTGAGTCAACAGCTTTTCCTCTTACATATCTGTCCGTTTCTGTGTCTATTATTTTGTCCTGTCTCTGTCTGTCTGTCTCTTTCTCTCTCTGTTGCTCTCTCCCCCTCTCCCCTTTCTTCTTTCCCTCTTCCTCCAAGATTGTAGGTGACCATTTCCCAACAGCAAGAGGTTATGGAGCCTATCTCATCTTCAGAGAAGCAGGAGAGAAAAGTGAAGCAGTTCCTCACTTCACATGAGATCAGGAAGATGTGCAGAACGTGGGAAAATGTGAAATTACGTACCAACGCACAGCTTGACTCCTTTAGTGAAAGTCATCCTACACAATAGCTTGACTCCTTTGGTGAAAGTCATCCTACACAATAACCCTCCTCTACTGTCTCCCTCACACCAGCCAGAAAGGTTTTCAAAGCTAAATGCAGCTAATTTGTCGATTTCTCTTTATTTTCATATTTTCTTAATTATTTTGTATTATGTTACAGTGCTGTAATCATTTTTATATAAATACTTTGGAGTTGCGGATTGAATCATCTGAATTTCTACAATTTCTTATGGGGGAATTCACTGCAGTGTACGAGTACTTTTGATTATAAGAATGTTTCTGGAATAAATTATGCCTGAAAACCAGTATTTTACTATATGCTATATTAGGGGTAAGTACATAATATAAGTGTGTATGATTAAGACAACAGTATAGACTTATCAAAAACAAAACAAAGGTACAAAATAACAAGAATCCACATGTCACAGGAGAATGAACAGATTCACAAAAGGAAATATTAGCCAGTGATGAAAACAAACGAACTACATAAATATTATAGTACATTTTTGAAAATGATAAATGAAAAGAGCAAGTCTAAGAACATGAATATTACCACTTTCACAAACATAACAGAAACATAAAATTAAATAATATATTTTTAAAGTATCCACATAAAAAAAACAGTGGCTTTACAAACAAAGCAACTAATGCAACACTGAGGAAAGTAGTGAGGGTTTGGGGAGAGTAGCAAGAAAGAGCAAAGGCAAAGACACAGCCTCACAGAGGCAGCACCGACAGACGTCTTCAGTTCTGACTCTGTGTTGGCAGGCTCCTGAAGGATCATTTAATATTCTGTCTCATAATTCAAAATTGGTTGAGCATCCTCAACTCCAAAATCTGAGATAAAAAATGCTCCAAAATTTGAAAATATTTGAGCATTAACATAATTCTGGAGCATTTCTAATTCTGGATTTTTTGATGAGGGATACTCAGTCTATAAGATCTGTGCAAATATTTCAAAATCCAAAAATCTTTGAAACTTATAACACGTACAGTCCAACCACTTTGGATAATGGATTATCAAGTATAATTCTGGTTGCATCAAGTGTTACATAATAAAATATAAGTACCTACTTTGTGACAATCACACTCTGACAAGAAACTTGTTTTGGAAAGCATCTCAGTAATATTCAGCCAAGAATGTATACTAACTGGTGGACAACAGATTTTTCCCTGTTTCTTTATTTTTTAAAATAAAAAAAAAGTATATATAAAAAATACAGATTCCTTCAAAAAGAATCTGAAAGCAGCTGAGGAGATAAAAATTACAGCTTATCCAATCAAACAACAAAGCTAATTCATTATCTACCATTACTTTAATCTCAAAACTAATGTAAATATTTACTAAACTACTGCAAATTTTAAAACTATCATATGGTAAAAGTCATTTTGCAAAAATTACTCAATATGGAAAACACAAGTAAACTGAAGCATTTTAGTAAACAGAAAAATGTTCAAGTAATTTAGCTTCTTGTGATGTGTTACATCACACTAAAATGTTGATAGATTCATTTACTTGGTGGACATCAAACATTTCTCCCTTTTTAAACAATGCTTGCCTAGAGACTATATCATTTGGTAATAAAACAAGATATTTCACATTTTCTCACAGGAATAATGATTTAAAAATAGTGTGGCAGTTCTTAAGAACTGAAAATAGGGGCTGGGGATTTAGCTCAGTGGTTCCGGCGCCTGTCTTGCAAGCGCAAGGACCCAGGTACGACCCGACACCACCCCACCTCCCCACTCCCCCCCCACCCGCATCCCCACCCCTTCCCACCCCTGGCTAACCACATATTATATTGGGCGTGGAGACTCACGCCCAGCAGCAACCAGTACCTCATACCACAGTGCTGGGTGTGGTGGCTCACGCCTGTAATCCCAACACTCGGGAGGCAGAGGCAGGTGGATTGCTGTGATGTGAGTTTGAGGCTGAGCTCAGTGCCAGCCTGAACCACAAAGCGAGACCCTGTCTCAAAAAAAAAGAACTGAAAATAAACATATCCAATGCAAATGCAGTCCAATGGTAGAAATATAAAACAATAAATAGGAACATGCTGTAAACCATGACATGCCTAACCAAGTGCCCATCAAAAGAACGGAGAGAAATGTAAGGAGAGAGGAAGGTATGCTTCAATGCCAAATAAACTCAGGAGATGATGAATTAAAGTTAACAAGATAACTGTGTCCCTTCTGTCAGTATACAGACACAAGAGCATGGTCAGGGTACACTATCATTCATTTGAGATGGCCCTCTCCATCTCTGAATGAACTGCTAGTTTGGAAATAGGGTAAGTCCATGATGGTTAGAGTCAGAGAGCTAACTTTGACTGAAGGGAGTATGATTTTCCAATTCAAAGAATAATTAGTAAGGCCAAAATTATAACAATTTAAAACTAGAAGAGTTCAAATTTTCATTCAACAGCCTACCATATCACAATATGAAAATTCCTTTAAATTTATAAAGTTCTCATGCCATCAAATAATTTACTCTGAACTTAACAGAACACAGAAGAAATTTTTAAAAACTAATGTCAGATAAATTGCTCTATACTTAACATAATATCTGAAATATATATAGTAACTATAATTTAATTGGCTATTTTTTTTTTTTTTTTAGTAGTTTGTGGCAAGGTCTTGCTTTGTAAACTTCAGGCTGATTCTGAACTATGTAGCCCAAGCTAGCCTCAAACTCACAGCAAATCCTCCTGCTTCTGCCTCCCAAGTGCTGGGATTACAGATGTGAGCCACCACATCTAGTTCAGCTGTCATTTTTGAAAAATTATGTGGATAAATTATGGCTCTAACAAATAAATTATTCAAAGCCACTAAAAAAGTAGAAATCTCCTTCAAAAATCTATTACCATGTCCTCCAACAGTAAACAAAATAAATAAATATTATTTTGTTGGCAAAACTTTAATACAGTCATTGAACCCACCTAAAATGTACTGTATACCATATATCAGAAACAGTATTAAATGCTATCAATTAATCCTTACTATTCTCTAAACAACTGTAAAAAAATCATTCCCATTTTATAAATTAGAAAATGGATTATTAGAGGGATAAATTGGTTTGTCCAAAGCAAACTCTTAGGAAGTACATGACAAAGTTAAGATTTACACCAAGATCACCTAGTCTTGATCAAAACCATCACATCACTGGACCTCAGTCCCGGTCCATTCCACTCCATGTAGCTATCCTAAAGACTTCAGCCTCAAATATACTGCCACATTCGAATGAGGTCTCTCAACACGGAATGTAAGTTTTTGAACTAGTAGGTTATCTCTAAGTATCAATTATTGGTGACAGAGCTAAATTAAATATATTATAATAATTATGTATTAAACAGATATCCAACTTCATAGATAAGGCTCACAGGATTTGAGTAACTTGGATGTAAGAGGCATATGAGCTGGGATTCAAACTTAGGTGAGTCTGTCTCTGTAATGCATTCCACAAATACCACCTCATAAGACCTCCACAGCCTCACAGCTGCCTTGGTCAGATAGACTCCTAATTGTTTCATAAAAAATGGACAGTCCATGTATAATTCATTGGTCAAATACCCATTCTGTGCTTGGTAAAGATACAAATATAATTACAAGGCCTTGTCAACCACACTGGATTTTCTGAATAAGAATATATTTCTTGGGTAGTCTAGCCTCTGGCAATTTCTATTGGCAAGTTTACCAAATACATTGCTTCTGTTACTACCAGATAGAAGCATCCTGGATTTTTCTTACTGGAAAAAAAAGCCTATTAAAACTCTTTGCAGGAAAATCTCCAGGACTTTTTAAATATCAAAAAACTGAGGAAATGTCAATACTTTAAAATAAATCTTGACCCAGTAAGAACTGGCACAGGGCCTTTTATTTTCTTGCAGTCAGCATAACTATAAACTTATAAAAATTCAAGTAGTACTTAAGGGCATGCATTTTGAAGTAGTTCCATATATGGTGAGTCACTTCCAAACTCAAGTTTTTACACTGAAAACTTTTTTTAACCTGTATGTGTTGGCAAAAACTGCTGTTAAACCCTATGACTATCAGATGGTGACAATAAAATCAAGTCTATGTGGGATTATATTATTTTCTCTAAAAACTGTTTTCCATGAGAGAAAGAAAATGAATATTCTTCCTGACTATGAGATACCATTTTGCTATGTGGTGCAAATGAGCTCAGGAACTACAGCTCCTAATTCTGTACTGGCCTAGATCTTTGCAAAAACTAAAACAAAAGTAAATAAATATAGTAAGTAGATGAGTATGGAAGAGGAGAGTTGAAGGGAGCAGAGTATGAGATCAGCAGGTGACAGGAATTAACTGCTTCACACTTGAAAAAACTCAAAAATATACAGCAGGTTTTGTGAAAATTCTTACAGGTTAAAACAAAGAATAAACAAAAATGTGTGGAAGAAAAGGTTCTAATTTATAAGATGTGCTACTGAGTAAAACAATAATTATTCTAAAACTTACTTTCTTTGAAAAAAAAAATTCCAATTAACATTATCAACTGTATGTTATCTTTTTATACTGGTACACCAATGACAATGTACTTTATATTATTTCCTTAGATACACTGCATGATGCTCACTACAAAATGATCTTACTTTACAGATCAGGCAACTGAGGCACAGGTTGATTTGCTAATAGTCCGTGTGCAGACCCTTCCTCAATATACATCTTAGGATTCGAAGGCCAGCATTTTTCATGCTGCTGTGCACTGTAGCTGTGACAGTAACTGCTCTCGGGAAATCTCATTCGATGTCACTGTCTTCTACCTGGGATAGAATCATTCTCCTGTGCAGTGTATCAACACCATGCATTTTCCCTGCCTGTCAATTACCAGGTGGTACTCTCAGGCATCGTGGCCTACTGTCACAGTACCATAGGACTTGTGTTCAAATACTCTTACTTGACACAGTCATGGCACCAAAGTACAAAGACTTTGTACTTACGACTCTTAACAATTTGGATAAACTGAAGACATCATGAAGTGTTCAAGTGAAGTCACCTACTTAGTAAGATAAGAAAAAAATCATGTGCTGAGGTTGCTAAGATAGACATTAAGAAAAAACATTTAATGTATAAAGTTTAATATTTACAATTTTAAACAAAAATATTGTTTGGTATCCTGGATAAGTTATGGCCAATGAATGATAAGCACTTTAGTTAGGATACATAAGACATTACACTGATGTCTGTTTAGGCCAAAGAATATAATATATAGAGAGAGGCTAGTACTACATGCAGCTTCAGTGATATGCACTTATATCCAGTAAGGGTCTTAGAACGTATTCTCCATGGATAGGAGATGTCCACTATATTCATCTCATACAATTTTGGCATAAAAAGAAAGCATGATAATTTCTATTTCACATTAAGATGATGAAGAAAGGGCACACTACTAGAACGCTTAAAAGCTAAGAAAACAGCACCCTATATTTACTGGATTAAATTTAAATCATGTACAGCATCCCAACAAATACTTTAAGAATGTTTTCATCCTTAACAGAAACTCATGGGCATATTTAAATAAAATGGTAATTGGAACTACTGTACACCGGCAAAAAATTCACTGAGCTCACAATAAATAGTGTTTAACTATTTGAAGTTATAGTTCAATACGAATATTTTTTAAAATAATTTTTAAAGAACCCTATTCATTATTGTACATTTTCAAAACAATCACCTAAAACCAATTGATATTCTGAATTTATGAGAGTGTAGCTACTTAATTCAGCTATTTGTAGTGCCTTTTAAATAATAGTAGCCATATTCTTCAAACATACTCAGTTCTGAGATTATGTGATGAATTTTTATTAATGGATAATTCACAGTAATCTCTTTATAACTTTATCACAGTTAATTTTTATCTTCAACAGAAAAAGAAAACTGAATTCTACAATAATTTCTTTTATATATCATATACAGTAAAAATTAAATTTAACTAACATTTAGGCTTCCTTTATAATTTCCTTTACAGTCCTAATTTGCTAATTTAAATTCTTAATTTCCTATCACTTTTCTTATAACTGAAAAGAGGAAAAAGAAAATGTTCCTTGCCAATAGTGAATAATCTTGAACATAAACACAGAATTTCCATTTTAAAAGCTCAATACAATTTGCTGTGAAAGAGAAAAATATTATATTCATCCAAATCTGGGATATGCATTATTGCTTGTCAAGTGTTTAGGAAAACTATATAATTGATTTTTGTGGGTTTTTTAATGAATATTCCATTAACAAACTAAATATGCATTCAAAGAATCTGGCTTATTCAAGATAACCTTAATAAACATATTGTTTTCTTACTGTATCTATGTCTTCTTTCATCTGTTTCTATTTCAAGTAAAATAGTTAACACAAGTTTTTTTAAAAGAAAATAAAAGATACAGGGGAGGTACAAAATTTTACACTTAGAAAGAAACTGTATACTGACCAAAGAAATTGTGTTTAACACTGACTTTGGCCTAATTTGAACCCAAGTCTACAAAAGGCCTTTCAGATATGCTACAGCTAAATGTTTTTGGACTTCAAAATTCAGCTGTGGAAATTTAATCCTCACTGTTAGCATATACAAAATGGGGCCTTTTGGGATTAGGTCATGAGTACAACGTGGAGGCCTAAGAACTCCCTGTCACCTGCTAATCTGTAAAGCCACAGCCAGAATATGGCTACTTCTGAGCAAGAAGACCCTCATCAGAACTGAAGCTACTGCCTTCTGTTCTCAGACTTGACCTGGGAGAAATAAATTCCTGTTGTTTATAAGCCACCTAATATACGGTATTTTGTTATAGCTACCCACACAGGCTAACACCAGAAACAGATGCCAAAGCATATAGTATGTAAATCTATAAACTAATAGTTTTCAAGATGTCCTTCCTTCCCTGTAATAATGTCACATTTTTCAAGGTCTACAAACAAATCGATTCTAAGGCTATGCCGGTGTATGCACAGTGCTCAGAAGATGCATGCTCACTCGCAGCGAGATGCCCTGGGTAAGTATGTCTGTGGATCCTCATGATGGACCCACAGAGATACAGGTAGCAGCTGATTTCTGTGTTAGAAGTTAGAGCATTCATGGGTAAAAACAATTTTTAAAATGTCTAAATGTAGGCCGGGGATTTAGCTCAGTGGTTCTGGCGCCTGTCTTGCAAGCGCAAGGACCAGGGTTTGATCCCCAGTAACCACATACCATACTGGGCATGGAGACTCACCCCAGCAGCAACCAGTATCACATACCACAGTGCCAGGCATGGTGGCTCACGCCTGTAATCCCAGCACTCGGGAGGCAGAGGCAGGAGGATTGCTGTGATGTGAGTTTGAGGCTGAGCTCAGGGCCAGCCTGAACCACAAAGCGAGACCCTGTCTCAAAAAAAAAACCTAAAAAAAACCCCCAAAAAACAAAATGTCTAAATGCTTCATATGATTCACACTACCTTCAATAAATTAAAGCTTTAAATATCTAATTTTCAAATGAAGATATTCTTTGAAACTGGCTTAGACTTTTCAATGTAAGTAAAATGTAAAAATGATTAGAATAGATAAAACTAGTCTATCAAAGAAGATTTTTGTACTTGTTTATACAAAATTCAGATTTATTCAGGCTAAAAAAATATTTCCCTTCTCTATAACAAATGTCCAGTTAGTTTCTCAATAACCTGAAAGTTAAAGAAAAATTACTAGCACAATATAATATAAAAGTCTTACTTTCCTATCAGGAAAGGCTTGACTACACTCTTTTAAATGGAGCAATATGACAAAATATAATACCTTCTAGATGTTTTTCTCCCAAATGTTAAAATAATGAGTCTTAAGAATAAAGTTCTGAAATACCACACAGTCCAAATACTCCCTGGAAATTAAGAGGAATATATTTTAGTTTGAGTGTGTAACTCAAAGAATTGTCCATAGTTAAGCAGAATTTTCAAAGTACTAACTAAAATAAGTTATGTCAGCAACAAAGATCTACTGCAAAGTAAGAATTACTCCTATTACATGCTTTCCTTGAATGTAGCTGTTGGCCACAACTTACGAAACTGGCATTACAGCATTATTTTCAAAAATATAATTTCATACATATTTATCATTACACTAACACAAAGACTATCACCTATTCTCAAGAATATGAGAGGTTAATGCCAAAGATAAAGAGGAATTTCCATCAAGGATTCTGGGAGATAGAGAATTAGAACTATTTGATATCATCAGAGTTTGAAGTATTTCATTTTTTCCCTTGACAAATAGGGACAGAAAATGTTAAATTAATAATGAAAACCATCCTAGATAAGAGAATGAATCTGACATGTGGGAAAGTCTACATTTGGAAAGGAAAAAGTTTTTGGTGAGCCTGAGACATAACCCACACTTTGAGACTAACAATGGCTGAAAAACCTTCTACTGATCAAGACCAACAAGCAAGGAAGCTGGCTAGTGATGCAGAGGATGAGAACTTCCTGATTCCATTACATCAACATTCCATTTCTATCAGCCACTGCACTTACATCTGGCTTACCCTGTTCAAAGCCACCGTTTCTAACCCTTACCCTATGATCAGTTCTCAAAGATTAGATCATTGACTAAAATAAGCCCATTAACCTGAATTCTAACTTTCCCAAATAAAGTAACTATTATTCATTACCACTTAATTTTATCAGGGCCCTTCATTCTCCTTAAAATCATATAGAGGTATCAAATTTCTTAAGAACAGTGGTTTCACAATATCCTAGCTAAGCACATTCTTCAACCACTATGCTTCTATGTTGCTTCCTCTGTATCATACTTATGGAACCTTCCCACCCTTCCTTGAATATCCTAATATATATACTATGATGCAAAACATATGGCCGATACTCCAAAAGTCTCTGCTAAACTCAATTAATATAACATGTGTAAGTACAAATAATATCATAAGATGAAAAACAAGCTACATGAACCAAGTGCAGCGAAAAATAGTTGTCTTTCCATCACTGGCACTCATCCACACTCCCTCATGACTGACTCTCAGTTTTTCATGAGGAAGCCTCCTATTATCTGTCAGTGCTCAGTCCCACAGACAGCTAGCTCTGTGGCAGAACTCCCTTACTCCGGTGATTTGGAACTGAGGTCCTGCTCTAACTGGAATGGTAACTGGACAGTAACTAACAGGAGTCCTCCAAACACAGAGAACAATAACACAGAGCAACTGTCTACCAAAGTCATGGACAACTCAAAGACACCTTGAATCATAACTAAGAGCTGAGTGCCCCCAAGGCCTTAGACATGAATCCAACACACCTCCTTAAAATAGTTTATAACTGCAGAGAAGACAAAACAAAAACACCCCAAAAAAGATAAGAACAAAAAACAAACAAGCAAGCAAACAAAAAGCCCTAAAGAGACCTCCAAGTGATCGAGGGGGAAAAAAAAAGCATTATCATTTCCGATTAGGACACTACTTTTTCAGCAGCTAAATAAAAACATTACCAAATCATTTTATGTAATAAAATTTAACCTTACTTTGACCTCCCTCATAAAGCAAACAAACCTCTCTATCCAATAAGGTTCCATCTGAACTATGTAAGATGATAAGCAATACCTTAATTGCATTCATTTACATGACTTTGAAACTATTCTGGGCTGAAGTCACTGACTGCAAGGTCACAGAATATAAAAAAGTAGAATGCAAGCAATTTACTGAGGAGAAATGATCCACTTAAAACTATGGAAGCACCTTCTCAACTCATCAGAGATATCAAATGCCTAATGCAATCAACAGGTGCAGACAGCTCCGTTGCAAATATACCACACATATATACCCACACGTTAAATTTATAAATATATGTATATTATTAAGAACACATATTCAAATAAGTTCACCATACATTGTGATTTTCTTATTAAAAGCAATTTGCCTAAATAAATTCAAAAATAATTCTATATCCTAATAGAACTTAAAATCAAAACAACAACAAAGGTTACTATTTGTTTGCTGTTTCATTAAAAAAAAATTAAAGTCAGATTACAAAGCAATAGTTTCAGGAAAACAATCACAAACAGAATATTTTAAGCATATTAAGAGTTTTTGCTTTTATTTTTAGAATTTAAGCATAGTTCAACTAACTTGCTTAGAGGGGCATACTTGCAATGTCTCAAATCCAATAAAACTACATTACTAAAGGGAAATATAATATATTAACAGAAATTACCATAAATTATTGGGGACAATGTGAATTCCTCAAAACCACCCTTAGAACATATCAAGGAAGAACAAGTTAACCACAGAAAATAATCAACCTTTAGCCAGTAAATGCAATTTCATACAAACCAGATAGATATTACATTAGTTTTCAATGAAAAAAGATTTCAATCTCAGATGATTATAATAAAATCCACCACAAAGCAAGTATCCATGTGTGTTCATTGTCTATGCTTTTCAATTTATACTCTAAATTTTATATTTTTATGTATAATATGATGACTGGGTAGATCCTGCACCTTTTGGGGCCAGCCAACTCAGAGCCCTGTCCCTGCCCAGCTGCCTTTTGACATGCAAGCTAATGAGTCCAAAGCAAAATGTCTCCAATCTGGAACCATGCAACCAAAGAAGCAATATTCTTTGGCCTTCATATCAGCAAGTGGCCAAGTTCCATGCAAATTAGAAACCATCCCTACTGCCATATACATATAGTTTATTCTAACTAGTTAACCCTAATCTTGGTCACCATACCCTGTATTGCCCTTCCCTGGAGATTCCAAAAAGGCCACAGCCTAGGGCCGGGGATATAGTGGTTCCGGCGCCTGTCTTACAAGCGCAAGGGCCTGGGTTCGATCCGATCCTCCGGTAACCACATAACAATACTGGGTGTGGAGACTCATCCCAGCAGCAATCAGTACCACATACCACAGTGCCGGGGGTGGTGGCACACGCCTGTAATCCCAGCATTCGGGAGGCAGAGGCAGGAGGATTGCTGTGATGTGAGTTGAAGGCTGAGCTCAGGGCCAGCCTGAACTACAAAGCGAGACCCTGTCTCAAAAAAAAAAAAAAAAAAAAAGGCCTAAGCTCACCAGGGCTCTTCTTGACCAGTGCGGGTGCCCCGGTGTCCACGTGGCCTTGTGGGGCAAGCCATCCCTCCTAGGGCCAGTGAGTATAATGAATGAGTTTCCCTGAGCTGCTCACCTCTCCTCTAGTGCCTGCACCTGACCAGGCACAGAAAGGAGCACTGAATCTAGTGAGTGCCTGTCTTCATTTCCTTTTCCTTTACTCTTCTCCCTTTCTCAGGAGGTTAAACAGCAAAATACTACACTTTTAAAAGTACATATATTGATATGGAGATAAACTAGCCATCTGCTTGTAAAAGAAACGCCTAAAGAAACATTTCAATTCTGAATGGAAAATTAAATTGTGGACTAACAATACTGTTCATATAACATAAAAGAATAAGGCAATTCCGATTGTAAAGAACAAGTGTTTCAAAAAAGCCTCCATAAAAATTGAAACACCTGCTGCAGAATATGTTAATGTCCAATTTTACCTGGGAAATATTTTGCTTCTTTCCTCACCTGGTTCCCCCACCCATCTTGAATGCAACTCCATAAACAGCAGTTATCCCCCATTATAAAACAGTTGACGGTTAAAACAATGAGCCAACCAAGAAAGTACAATATTCCATAACTGACATTTACTGCATTGGCCTTGGACTTCTAATCTTTACCAGACGGGCACACAAATCAATCCATCAGCTCATAAAGGTGTGCTTTCTTAACCTCTAAAACAGATGGGATTGGCCAGAAGTGTCTGGCATGTCAAACTGCTAATCACTGCTGCCCTTTGCACAAAATAACCCACTTAAGTTGAGGCATGGTTGCACTGTAACCGACATTAGTCTGTGGGAAACCCATTTAACTGTCACACACTCCTGCCACTCCTGCTCTCTCTTAATTAAGCCTAATGCCTTATGCTTTGACCTTTTGTTCTAGCCTATTAACCCTATCTAGTACAAGTTCAATTATGTTAAACTAAAAACTTTGCTGTAAAATATTAAATGCCAAGCTGAAAAAATCATACAGAACACCCTCCCGGTCTTAAATTCTATGCACCCCAATATTAAATGCATTTAAAAATCAAACCACATTTTTAAAGTAGTGCTGCTTCCTAATGAGTTGAGAAGAACTAAATCATCATTCAGGTCCAACCTACTTATTTTACAAAACAAACTGAGACCTGAAAACATTAAATGACTTGTCCATTTCCTTGCTTTTCCACAGCAAAGCCATGCTAAAACCTATTTAATCCCTAGCTCTAATTTTTTATTCTCCATGGTGTCTCTGATTAACAGTTAAACCATCCAGCACTATGTTAAGGACACTTAACTTTCACCACAATTTATTACCTTTCAGCATCCTTTACAATGTTACATAAACAGGCCTAAAGCAAAACAAATAGTGACTTCAATACAGTTTGGATGATATTTCTCTTTTCTCCTCCCAAACACCAAAAGTTCCTATTCCCTCAGTACTCCGTTTCCCTATTTAGAAGTAGCCATGGTCATGGAGAATTACTAAATCCTCAATACTCACAGGACATATACATTTTTTTTTTTCCCTTTCCTGGTGCCTCACACCAGAACCAATGATATAAGATACAGGTAGCTTATTTTCATTTAAAAAATTCACAGATGGAGATCTTTTAAGATAAGCCTCTTTTATACATATTGACTGCTGTTTGTATTTAGCAGAAATAAAAAAAGAAAAAAAAGGAAATATAAAAAGAAAACAAAAGTAGAAAAACATACAATAAAAGTCAAATGCATCACAAATATGCTATCATCACTAAAGAATTTTAGTTTATCACCTAATTATGAAAGCTATTGTTTCTTCTTCCATTTACTCCACACAACTAGAAATTAGCTCTCATAAAGACACAAGAAATCAAGTATCAGTAGCATTAAAACTTGTAAATTATAAGTACATAATAATTACATATGACTACTAAAAGAAAATCAATGTTTAGATTTTCAAAATATTTAAAGTATTATTTTAATGTTATATTTGTGGTTGATTAAGGCTTATTTTTACCTATTTTTAATATTAACCAATAGTATTACCTTTTGCATAATCAACAGTGAGCCTTACAGGTTTAAGGTAACCTGTCATTAAACAGTACATAACATTGCAGATCAAGATCATTTAGACTTGTGCAAAATCACAAATAACCCCAAGGGAAGAATGTATTACTTTGAGGGGGAGTGAGATAATCGTTATAGGGTATAAAATCAAAGCAAAAGTGTTCTCGTTATTAGAATGACACCTTCAAAAGAAAGCACTTGCAGGAGGAATAGAGATGGATATATAAAATGTAAAATAGTTGGATCAATAATTGGCCAAAGATAAGCAAACATCTGTGGCAGGACAACTGTCAGTACATTTAGTCTCATTCACTACTTTCACTGTAAAGAATGTGTATTTAACTTGGTTACAAACTTTAGTTTATTACATACAAATAAGTTTGAGTGTCTGCTGAGGAATCTAACCATGGAAATTTACACTATCATATAGAAAGTCACCCACTCTATAACAGGTTGACTGATGCCAATGAACAATGAAAGGAAAAGAAAACCTGGTACTCAGAACAAGGGCTAGTGAAGGCGTAGAGTAGAATACACTGCAAAAGAGGAAATGTGATCATTTGTCTACCTTTTAGACATTAATCCATTGGCTGCTTCTTGTTTTGCTATAACTTATAAGAAAGTCAGTATATAGAAAAATCTATGAGCCATCAGAGAAGGCCTTTTTCCTGTTTACAAAAGACATCTACTGCCAAGCACACAGTAAGTTATATGTGGTGAAAAACTCTAAATGACTTCACAAAGCAGGAAACTAGGTTAAAGTTATTTTAAGAGCACTGGTTAAAATCAGTGCCATAAGTATCTATTTAATGCACAGATTTTACTTGGCCTCTAAAATAAATTTCTCATCTAGAAATTTCTGAGTTTCAGTTTAATTTTATTTTCTGCTTCCAACCAGCAATAATTAATGAAGTTGAACATAATAACAATCTAATAATCTTAGGAATTTACTTCTAATAAAGAACAAATCCTAATTTTTAAAATACAACAAAAGGGTTTCCTGTAATCCTTCAGTCTTTTCAAATCTCTTGTTCACTCCCCCAAGAGTAAGAATATTGCTTTCTAGTCAGCTACAGCAAGTTCAGGCCCATGATCAGTCTGTGGTTCATAAAAGGCCAGTTAGGTTTTCTTTCCTTTGATGTCCTCCTAGGAATCTGGAGCCAAGTGCACATGGTGCAGGCACATTAGCACCACTGGTCTGTACCATCACCCCACCTATACCTGTCCACACCAGAGTGCAGGGAAGGAGACCATACCGTCTACACCACATTCTCAGTCAAAGCACCTCCACTGACAGTTTTGGAATGTTACTCCCTGAATGCTGAGGTGGCTGTCAGTGTTTTGGTTCTGCCAATCAACTGAAAGTGCTTGGCTCTGCTAATCTACTAGTAGGAAGCCCCTTACACCTTTTTAAATAGAACTCAAAACCTGTGTCATTTGAAAAATAAAGCTGCTTTATGACCATATACACCTCTGTATACTAAATCATCTCTTTTTAAAAATTCCCAGCCTAGAAATTATATTCACAGCCCTAGAGTTATCAAATGAATCCTAAAACTTCTAAGAAGATGGGGTCCTTGAACCAGGGTAATCGGGTTGGCTTCTTCTCCATTCATTGTCAAGGACCAATACTCCTATCAGAAGATAGGTACTCTTTCACCCAACTCCATCACATGGATTTCTTTGGTGATTAAAACAAAAAAGGATAAGTGAAAAATTGTGAAATCAAGGGAAACCAGGATACAGGAAACAAAAATAGAGAAAAGAAAATCAGAAAAAAAAAAAAAAAAAAAAAAAAAAAAAAAAAAAAAAAAAAAAAAAAAGAGGAAGAAAATTGGCATAAGGGATTTTTTGTAAGTCCTTTATCATTATTTGATTATACTCTATGCTTTAGTACAAGCAAGATTCCTTATAAACCAACTTGTTTAATAAAGGCAAAGAAAAACAAGATGCCTTTAAGACAAGTATGTGTAAATATACAGCATCCACAACTTTTATCAAATTATTTTCAAACCTAAGGGCTCTATGAAATTATTTCAATATATAAAATCCAAACAAAAGAAATTCAAGATGCAAAGAAAAAGAAAATGAAGAGAATGTACTATCAATTCAAATCAGTCAAGATTGACCATGGTGTATAGAATATTTTTTCAGCAAAAGAACTATGCCTAGTCTTGGATTTATTTTCCTTAATAATATCGAACATCCAAACACTTAGGAAGAACCAGATGGTGAATTAAAAACTCTCATTTCAATCCTTATGTTTGGCACCACAGAGATTCAGTCAATTTCAAATAATTTTTTAAAAGTCAAGGATGGGTTAGAAGAACCATATAAATACATATTAAAACTGAACATTTTTCCCAGATTGCTCATTTCTACAGTTTCTCTTATTTAGCAAAAATACAATCAATATATTGTCTTAATAAAAATAAAGATGCAAAACATTTTCTTGTCAGTTTTTACACAAACCCTTTGTTTTCCAAGATATACTTGGCAATTCAAAATCTAAAGCACACTGGAAAGTATTTTGTGTATGTCCCGTAGTATTCTTCCTACGTCTGCAACGTATTTTCAATTGGCATCGTTCAGTGTGTAAGGAATCATTCATCTAGAGTGTTTAGGTTCAAAATTCCATAAGTTTTAAATGAGAAAAGTAAGAAGAGATAAAGAGATTTTATAACTCCTTTTCTCATGGCCTCAACAATAAAAGCACACGCCTGGTGTGCACGTAAAAAATATACTACGTGCTACAAAGTTCCCTAAGTCACACTCTCCTTTCTGACCAAGGTCTACCCCAAGACAAAGCCAATGATGCCTTAGCTTTCTACTTCTGCTTTCTTCCAATATATTAACAAATATATTATCAATTTGTTCTTATATCAAAGATCAGCTTATTAACATAGCATAGTCTAACAAAATTATTGTGGGTGAAGATAGGATAATAAAAATATATCATGTTAAGAAATATAACAGTCATGAATTGTAACTTTTCAACCAGGAAGAACCATAGCAGTGAATCTGCTCTAACTGTTCCTTGAAGTGGACAAACATAATTAGCCTTGGAACACCCGGATTAAGACCATGACAAGCTATTTTAATGAATTATACCAAGAAACATGGTTGCTTTCACTGCCTCAAAGAACACTGCAGTAATTCTGTAGCACATTTCACAAGAGCTAGCTAGCAGTGAAGGGAAAAGCGCCTGTGTGTCTAGTCCAGATGATGAGATTTTCCTGTGGTAAAGAACAGGCAGCAGGAAACCTTCCAGGAGAACTAACACAAATGGCTTCAAGATCATCAGTTGGCGGGAATGTGCCTTACTGGTGAGATGGCTTTTTGAGAATGTAGGCTGGGAGGTGTGTAGAGGATGCCCAAGTTTTGTGGATACCAAGTGCGGAGCAAAGTTTTTGATGACTCTTGCAATCAGATAGTCACTGGTTTTCTTTTCTAAAGAGGGTGTGTTCTCATTGAAAATTAAATCATCAACAAAATTAACTTTGTGACCTCAGGTAAGTTACTCTGGCATCTCTCTAACAGAGTTTCTTTCTCTATAGAAAAAAAATGATACCTATATTTGTCTCAGGGGAATTTTAAGGGTTGGAAGAGAAAGTGTATGTGCATTAGCAGCTCTTACAGTGCCTGGTAAGAAGCGGAATATCAGTTCTCTTCCTTCTCTGAAACCCTCCCCCCAAAAAAGCAAAAAGGCAAATAAGCAAATGACTCCATTCCAAGTTTCTGACCCAGCATATATACTTCTAAAAACCACAGACTCGGTGTCATTACATTTTACTGTCAACAACAGCAAAGGCTGATTTAAAGAACCAAAATGTCAGAATCTAGAAATCAAATCTAATCTCAAATTCTATAGATGTTGTTGCCTAAGGAGATAAAAGGACATCCCTTTTATGTCACTTGTATATCATGCATTGATTTACTAGCAGAACCTTAACTAGAAAAATAAATATATAATAGTAAAACAGAAATAGTATTTTAATGTTTGTCAAAAATCAAAACTAAGCCTACAGGCCCACTGTGCAGATAGTCTTTTTAGAGTAAAAGGTGACTGTGATTAATTCATTTTAAGAATGTTTCCTATTTCTTGCTTGAAACAGTTCACACATTTCCAAATACTTTTTCTTGATGTCTTCCACCTTCCGTCCTCCTTCCTTCCCTCAATTTGCTCATTTCCCGGGTATAAATGTACCCCCATTACAGATTATTCAAGCCATAAATTCAGGAACCAAAAGATGTAAGAAAGTGTTCACTGCAGGCCAGTGAATGTCCCGAAACATTTTCTCGCTCTCAATTTCTAGACCAACCACTCAAGAGAGAAGTCCTACTTTGGTTGGAAAACAAGGAGGAGCACTATCACTTAACCAGTGTCAAGAGTTGATTTTCTTAATTAGAACCTCCAGGGGTGAAAAATTCTTTTCCAATTAACCACCAAATAAACACCAACAACATGTCTACCAGGGTTGTCCTGTCCCAGTGATGTATTGTACTGTCCCAATACAATACAAATTCCTAGCAGGGTTCTACTTTAGTATTTCTTGAAATCTTGGTTTTGGCATACCGAATTTAAAGCAAATAAGGATCTCTTTTTTTAATCCTTAAATATTTTTTAATAAAAATGGAGACAAGGTGGATTTTAATATAAAACTCATTTTAATGTGGGGAAAGTAAAGCACATCATAACTTATAATTTCAAACACAACTGATAAGCATAACAAAAAGGCACTTATATTTCCAAGTTCCTTGACAAAATCCCTTTCTATCCCAGCTCTATTAGCTGAAATTAGAAAGAAAAGAGGGAAAGGCAGAAGAAGAATGGATTATTAGACAGATGTCATAATCAACTTTCCAATTAAAGTTTCAATGTGTACTGGTGTTCCTGAAATATTTCAACAACCACAACAAAAAATTCAGATAAATCAACAGATAACTATTTGCATCACTGTCTTTAAGAAGAGTCTATTTTAAAACTAGGCATAGTTTTTAAAAATAAATATTAATATTATTAAATAAATACACTGGGGATCTTTTCTTTATAAGCCCAAAGAATGACTTTCTTCTCCATTTCTGAGTTTCCAGGTTTCTAAATTCTTTACATCCACATCCCACTACATTACTCCTAGAATTCTAGGCAAAATTTTTATTCCTTAGCAGGATTCCAGGTATTAATTTTAACAAATCATACGGCAATGGGAAAATTAAACATCATATTTTTAGAAATTCATTCTTCTCAGTTTTATGTAGTTAAGGAAAATTATGTTACGGGTGTACTAATAATTTTTAACACTAAAAGTTTTGTAATGTTTTATTTGTAATAAATAGAAGAAAGTGTGGGGATCGATATGAATTTCAAGTTCATGATAGCTACAAGAACTAGCAAAACTTCTTACTCATCTCAAAACTATATTCATAATGAAAACTCAAAACTACCTTTCATACCTGTAGCAAAATGAAAGCTCTATCCTAAATAAGTTTCAATCTTTAGAATACTGCCCTTTCAGAACCAATTTAATTGACCATAAATTTCAGGTAAAGAAAAAATACATGAGCAGCTATAATTTGCAAGGAAACCCTAATGAGACTTTAAGTCCTGTGTTTCTATTTTCTCCCTACCTGGAACAGTAAGACGTAGTTATTTACATTGTCTTCTCTATCAATGATCCTATACCAGTATTTTCCAGTTCAGCACTCAAAGTCTGTCTTACATGATGATCTAGACCCTTAGAAAACAGTAGATTTTAAACAGATGAAAGCAAAACAATCCAATATTCCTTTGTTTTCTTCCAAGCAAACTATACTTCCTGGTCCCCTTTTGGTACTCAATTTTGATCGCCTAGTTCAGATATTTTTAAGAAACATTCAAAAAGAAAATGCACATGTGAACACATGGGGAACTTGTCATTTCTCTCCCCCCAGCAACCACTATTTATATAATATTGCTGGCCTCGTGAAAGGGAATCCATTACCATCAGCAATTCACATCTCTCCTTCAGCATCAGATGCAAACAGGATACAGAAACAAGATCTCTCTCCTCCATTTACTTTTTGTTCATTCCAACCTCTGGACACAATCCTCAGCTCCATTCCACTGGCCTGCTTCACCCTCTGACACTCCTGGTTTTTCCCTTCACCAGTCTTTGTGACCCTGCTAGTGTAACATTTCTGACTGTCGAGTTATCTAAATCCTACTGAATGCGTCTGTTCATCACCCATCTGCAGTTTCCTGAAAAAAAAGTGCAACTTAAGGAAGTGAATCTTAAGCAATTTAATTTGCAGATTCAAACACACAGAACGTGAAACTCACTCTAAGGTATTTTGTGGAAAACATTTCTTTGCCTTTCAACAGTGGTCCCAAAATCTTTTAATATAAAATACTGCTTAAGTAGTAAAACAAGGGTACATAGGGATCTCCAAAGAAGGACAAATGCTTTTTTATCAGGGGCCGTTCATGTAAAAATGAATCATTCTTTCAAAACACAAAACTCATTCCTGACTGTGAATCAGTCACCTCAAGCTCAAATGATGAAAGTACAAGAAAAAAGAAACTTCACCACAGACAAAATGGGAGCCACAAACTAAAGGATTTTCATGGAAAAGAAGAGACAATTAAAAAAAAAAACTAGAAACTTTATTTTAGAGAAGGGGAGACAAGGAGGGGGAAGAGGGTGAGGGAAAGAATGAGGACACAGAGAAACTAAGCACCCTCCCCTGTTAACCTGCAGTTTAAAAACTGTCAATTTAAACTTTGAAAAGCAAAAATGAAGTGACCCTGCCACTCTAAAGTAAGATATTCTGAACTTATGTGAAGCAGTTATCCTTTCACTTGATACATCAAACAACTAATGCCTTTGCAGAATACTTAAAAACAAGTTGCTTGCAATCTTTAGATTTTTTTAATTAAAACCTAATTCCTTTAACTTTATATACCCTAAACCAATCTGATTTACAATTACCTCTATGTCATGGTGTTCCGGTGATGGTCTGCAATGGAATCTTGGCAATTAATATTAAACTTCTCTCTCTTTCTAGACAGCCAAGGATAGCATATCTCCTTATCTTTGTATTTGCTCCATTAGATTGACATATTTTCCCTCATCTGTCACCTTCCATGAAACTCTGCTTTCAGATATGAGTTAATTCATTTTTAGTTGTCCTCAATGTTCTAAAATAGTGATGTCTGACAGAATTAATACAGTGCTCTAGTTTTCTCTGTTCAACTGGTATTTAATTAAAGATCGTAGAGGCCACTTTCTCTCAGGCTACACCATTTAGAAGAAGAATATTGCTTCTTTGGACAATGTGAAGGCAAATGGCAACAGAACTGCCTTTGTAATGTCTCCATTTACCAGACTGCTTACTACATATAAACTGCCATCACCACCTTATCTCACATTGATTTCATACTCACACCGCTGAACTACAATTCCACTGTACCTTTCTGAGTTTCCAGAATTTCTACAGTAGGAATACTTCCCTGTATTTTTATCATAGTTTTGCATCACCCTGACTTCAGTAAGCCCCAAAGGTACTTAGTACAATTTCTTGAATCCTTAATAACATGGAAAATCTTGAAGCAACCAGAGCTACAGTGGAACACAAGCTGAAAAATCCTTTCTTTAAATTTTCTTGAATTAGTATCTTTTGGAGAATAGCCCACTCAACTTGATATGTCATAATTTTCTAAAGGTGGCACAGATAATTTAAATTGGCACTTGCAATTTATGACTTAAAAATTGTTCTCTTGGATGGCCTTTCCGAAACCTGCACTTCTTAATCATTTTTGACTATATCAGAACCACAAAAGATATGTCAATTTATGCAAACTTCAGGAGCAATAAACTAACAAACAGACTCTAGGTGGTGGTATAGGTTATTTTTTATCATGATGTTTTACTGTTAAAATTGAAAGAGCCAGAAGACTCTTTAGCCTCTCCTACACACAATTCTCTAGCTGGAACTTTTTCTATTTTCGGATATTTAAATTGGGAAAATCTAAGTTCTACAAAGTTTAGAAACACGTGAAAACTGGGTCTGGTCAAGCTTTTTACCGTAAGCATTAAATCGATTTTCAACTACTCCAAAGGCACTGTAAGAAATTCATTTGTGTAAAAGCAACACTCTTCTTTTTTAAAATTTGTTTTTAAAATATGTATATATTTTACTCACATTCCTAAGAGTCCTTTGAAGGGTGAAACAACCTATTGAAACCAATACCACAGCCTACAGGGCGATAGTTGCCCACTGATTAACTCCTTTTCTTTGTCTCTGGAACTAAGTCCAAGCAGGGAAAGTGAGGAAGCCGCTGCCCCTGAACCAGTTAAACCCTTCTGACATACCAAACCACAGGGCAAAACTCACTTGGAAGTTGAAAAACATTTCAACATACTCCAGGCAGCAACCCACACTTAAGGGCCAGGCAGATGAAGCACCATTTGTTTAAAAAGTCTACTTACTTCACTGTCTCTTCACAAAGGTAGCAAACTGATGATTAAACATTGAATAACCGCATCTGGACAATGCCACCCACTTGCCAAACCTATGATTCACTAATAAGCAGGTACAATGCAGTTCATAACTTTAAAGAATGAATTACTAAAGCCCCTTGCTTCACGAATTGTTCCAAAAAACTGTGTGTGTGTGTGTGCGTGTGTGTGTGTGTGTGTGTGTGTGTGTCGATCGGTTCTTACTTTGGACACTTACAATCTGTTTACCTCTAAAAACCTTATTAAAAACCTATTTCCCTCACAATTTCGCACTCATTTACATTACAGGAGGCAAACTCCAGCTCAGTTCCACCAACTGAGTTAAAAGTTCTTGCACCTAGGAACATTTTGATTTTTTGAAAATAAAATACCATAGTAAAAAAAATCTTTCACGTAAAAATACTTATCATTCTGCTCCTTTTACTACCTTCGGAATCCACTCACATTACTAATGGGACACAAGGTAGAAACTCCTGGAATGCTTCGGGGATCAACATGTGTCACAGACTCTCAGCTCGTCCGCCTCTAAAACAGTTGATTCCTTTGTTCCTTGAAACGGAACTCCTGATTAAAATTTCCAAACTACTTGGGAAAGGACGGGAGAGTCTGGACCCTATATCCACAGAAAACTCTTTCTCAAGCAATAGCTGATAGTACTAAAGAGGACACTGATCGAAGAGAGAAAAGCTCACTCCAAATCCGAGCCCAGCCGCTGCCCCAGGAGTGAAAGGACGGCCGAGGAAGGCCTCGGGGCCAAGGCGCCTCGCCCTCGGGAGGCGGGAGGCGGGAGGCGGGAGGCGGCCGGCGGAGGCCGTCAGGCCGGCCCGGGGCTGAGCGCGGTCCCTCGCTCGGCTCACTTTTCCGGGCCAGGAATCCGGCAGACACAGGGCAGAAAGACATGGGGCGAGAGGCGCCAGCCAGAGTCGCTGGCGGCAGGACCGAAGCCGCGCGACGAGCAGCGCCCGGGCTCGCAGACTAGGGCAGCGGCGTGGGCGCGACCCCACCCGCGACCGCCCAGCGCTGCCCCGCGGCCCACGGCACACGGAGCGCGGCGGGGAGCCCGCGCCAACTCCACAACTTGGCGGCCGCGCCGAGGGCCGCACGATCCCTGAGCCCCGCCGCGGGAGGCGGCCCCTCCGCGCCGCGCTCCTCCGGCCCGCCGCCCGCGTCCCTCGACGTCCCCGCGGCCCAGCCCGCCGGGCCCCCGCCGCCGCCACCGCGGGCCGCGCTCCAGGGCCTTTCAGGCGGCCGCTCCCCCGACCCCGGCCGCGGCCGCCACTCACCGAGGCCGCCGCGGCTCCCGCCTGCGGCTCCGCAGCTCGCTCGGCGAAGCTCCGCCGCGCCGTCCTCCCGGCGCCCGAGCTCCCCCCTCCGAGTGGCAGCGCCACGAGCGCAGCGGCAGCCCGAGGCCCGGGGGGTGCGGGCGGACGGGCGCGAGCGCGGCGTGGCCGGCGGGTGCTGCGCCTGGGCCGCTGCCTCCTGCGCCGCCGCCTCCGAGTTCGGGGCTCTGCTGCAATGTCTGCGAGGCTGACTTGGGGCGCCGCGCTCCGCGCTCCGCGCTCCGCGCTCGCCGCCGCCGCCCGCGCTCCTCCCTCCGCGCCGAGTCCGCGCGGCCGAGTCCCTCCCCTCGCCGCCGCGCGCCATTCAGCTCTTCAGCCAAGTTTCTTAACCCTTTTTTCCCCCTCCCTCCCATTGTCGCCGGGCGGAGAGCGCCGGGCGGGTGCCGGGAGCTCGCGGGAGCTGGGGAGCCTCCTCAGCGGGTGCCCTGCGCTTCGTCCCCCTTCCCGCTCGGCCCCCGGAGGCCCTGGCCGGGGCCGGGGAAGGGGCGATCACGCGTCCCGCGCCGGCCCCCGGACAGCTTCCCGCGGGGCGGCCGAGGGCCCCGTCACCCAGGCCGGGGTCGCGGCTCGGCGCACCTAGGGCACTGGGCGTCCTGCACCCTGGAGTCCTCGCGGTGCTGCTGGCGCCTTCGCCGCCGCCCTGCTCATTTCCTCCAGGACGCGCGTTCCTTTGGTTCCCCGACTCCCACCCCCAATTTCCACCTCCTCGTATCAGTGTCCTGCATTAATGGGGGCGCTGTAACTCTAGGTCACTTTGACCCCACGCCCAGCACCCAGGAATAAATGTGTTGTGACGCCAAGAGGAGAACTAGGAAGGAGACCTGAGGAGCGCCCCGCGCGGCTCCCCGGACGGTCCTAGGACCCAGGAGCAAGGTTTATCTTCAGCTGCTTTGTCACGGCGATGTCTCCAGCGGAGCTACAGCACCATCTCCGGAAAGGATCTGACCCGGCCGGACCAGGCAAAACAACTGACACGGCTGCCACTTCTTCCCCGCTACCCTCGCTTTGGTGTCCGGAGAGAAATAACAATTACATCACGAGGCCGGGAGGGAGGTCTGTGAAGCCTCCCGGTTTCCTGCAGCCTGGTCTCACTGAACCTGCCTCTGAACTGGAGGGGGCGGGTCAGATGGGTAAAGCGAGAAAGTGGAGGGAGGGGAAGCATGGGAAACCCGAATTTCCCCGTCTTTATTTGCTTTGCTAAAATCGTATTATCAACGCTCACCAAACATCTAGCTACAACTATTAACGCCCCCTCAACACCTCCTTAGGCGTCGGGTTTCTTTCTGGTTCTGTCATCTAGTTTTTAGTAACTGCCTTGGGGAAAAAAAAAAAAAAAAAATTACCAGGTTCAGAAATGAGTGTCATTGCTGAAATTATCTTCGCTTGACACCAAAACGCTGAAGTACGGCTTAGATGCACCCTCACCTCTGAAAAACATGCTTGTGCTATAACACTTACCACATAAGACAAATAAGTGAATAAGGCACTCCGCTCTTCTATGTAGGTTTTCATATCCTTAAGAGTTTGATGACATTTGAAAAGAGAATTGTTAGTGCACTTTAAAACAAACAAAAATTATCCAAATCGTAAAACTGCACGCTATGCCTGTTATGTAATGCTGGTGTCGTGCACTTAAAATGTAACCTTTAAAAACATGAATGAGCCTTGGCATACCTTCTCAATCTTGAAAGTGAAAGCAGTTTTTCAAATTAATTCTTAATAAACTGGTCTCTTGGCACAGTGCTGGGCACATGGTAGGAATTCTTTTGCTTAATAGTGATGGTGCATTTTAAAACATCTATTTTACGTTACCCTAGTGATTCAACTATGCAATCTGTTGCCATCTAATATAGTTTAAACCTCATGTAATAGCATATTATTTGCATACACCACAGTTCAAATCTGCTTAAGGCAAATTAGTAAAGGCTGCATCGTCTGTATAGGACTGACACAAAGCAAATGATTCCAGTTAAAGGATGGTCAGCATAATTGGAACTTGACCCGTTAGTGGGTCGAATTTTTTTCTAAAAACTCTTTTTAAGTGTTAGACAAAGATTTTTTAAAATGTACTGTAAAGCCTTCCATTGTTTTAAGGAGTTTATTGGACTATGGCAGATTCTTGAAAATTCTGTGTCCATTCATTAAAAGTACGATGGTAAAAAGTTAATAGCAGGCTTAAACACTTTGAGTTCGCAGTCTGAATCAAGCTTCTTCCTACATGTCAGAAATGCTCCTAAGAGGTATAAAAGCTAATAGCTACTGCACTGAAGGACTCCAGAATGGTATGACTCTCCTACGATCATCTCTGCCTTTGTATCACTGCCCCCCACACGCTGTTTTGACCATTATCTGTTCTGTTACGGCAATGCTGCCCCTATCATTCTCTCCTCACTTGCAGTTTTTAGTTCCATCCGGATAGCCTCATTTACAGCTCTAAAGTAAAATGAAGTAGGTTCCATATAAGGAGAGATGTGTTCATCAATGAATAAGGCACCTGCCCCAGAGTGCGTGGACTTTCAGGGAGACATTTAGATTATTCAAATATTGCTTTAAAAAGTATACTTCTTGCTTCTTAACTAAGTTCTATATGATTGAGATTGCTCTACAAGCCAGGTATTGGTCTTGTCTTCCAATATTAATTGTAAAAATCCATTGCCATATGTTAAATGAATTCCCAGAGCTGCTCACTTATTGTTATTGTATCTCTTCATCACTACAAGAATACAATAATTGAAATCCTGGCTCTTCTTCATGGTGCATTAGTGTTCACTGAACTCCTCTTATGAAATTCTTTATAATTGACTCAGACTAATTGTGTAGATACTATGTTGTTGTTCTTTAAAAAAAACCCTAAATCTCCAAGGTAAGAGAGTCACTGCAAAGATATTGGGGAATAGATGTAATATAAGAATGTCTATACTGTAATTTATATTGTGAAAAGTTTATGATGTGAAAAGATGTCATTTAGTTGTCATACTAAGAGATATAAGTGTTGATAGTAGCCAGTGGGTTCTAGGATCAAATGCTATAATGCAGGCTCAATGTGCCCATCTGCCACAGTCTGGGAAAGTGATGCTTTTGCTATTTTCTCTAAATCTCTCCTGTACAGCATTTTGCAAATCATTTTATGACTTCATATTTACTGTTTAGTAGTCTACTGTAGAATGCAAGCCGTCTGGCCACAGGGTTCATATCACTCTTGGTCACATTTGGCTACCTCCAACCGCCTATTCCTGAGCTCAGCAAACAGTAAGCATTCAACAGACATTGGCCAAGACATTGTCACAGTCCAGAGAACACAGTGTTTATTTCTATTTGGGGTACAGATGTAGGGTAAGGAAGTTCTGAGAATATTTTATGGAGAAAATAATATTTTAGCTGATCATTAAAAAGTAAAAAAAAAATTGCTAAGAAGGCTCAGTGGCAAAGAGTTCTCGGGAGAGGAAATAGACTGTTAAATCATAAAGTGGTGTAAGAAAATAATCTGCAGTGAGAAATATTGAGTTTATATTATGTACTAGAGAGAAAACTATGATCTGAGGGGGAAAGGTGTGTATAACAGGTTGTGTTCGTAGGAACCCAGTATAGTTTTGCTTTAGTTAGCTTCTTGAAGAGTGCTGTCCAATAAAATCATAAAGTGAGCCATAAATATGAGCTACATGTGGAATTGTAAAATCGTGAGCAACCACATTTAAAGAGAAGGAAAAAGTAATTTGAATAGTGTCCTTTAAACCAGTATATCCAGAATATTTCAGTGGGTGCACCATAAACAATAACTACTTCGATGTTGTGCATTCTTATATTCTTTTGAAGACTAATCTGGTTCCTCTTAAGTCTTAATTTGGACTAATATTCAGGGGACTACTGACTAAAATTGCCTCACAACTGTATAGAGAAGGTAGGAATTCCTTAATGATATATGGACATTTTCTTGAAAATCTAAATATTATTAAGTCTAAGATTTTACTGGTATCAATTACCAGTGTTATCTATGTGATGTTGAAAAGCTCACTTTGGTATGTCTGAGCTTTTGTACCAATTTAGAGAATTAACAAAGTTTACATTTTATGTACTGTGTTTTCGTTAACCATAGTGTAGCTACAACTACTACTCTCTCTATTAACTCCACTGGGGGACTGTAAATGTAAACTGACTTTATGGCAGAAATAAAATGCTATAAATTTGGGTTGAATAAGGTATAAATCTTCCCTACAGCTTGTAACTATTTCTGTGCTAGTTATATTTGAGCATCTTCCTAACTATAGAAGCCCAAGCAATGACTTAAATTTTTTCATATCCACTTAGTTGTGGACTAAAAAAGCCTCCCGGGCCTATGTTTGAGAGAATCACCTTTCGAAAGCCGTAGCATTAAGCATGTGGAGCTCTCTAAGTGCTGACAAAGGTCTAAGGAAGTAAACTCAAAATATTTAGAAACCCTGTCTGTAGGTTACTGTGCAGTTATTTCTAATGAGCTTGGAGCCCTTTTACTTTGAGTAGGACGTCAGTGCCAAGGACTGGCAAAACCAGAGCATTCAATTTCTACACTGAAATGAATCTTGAAAACTTTTGAAATTGAGGGATC
Organism: Petromus typicus; assembly: GCA_004026965.1. Taxonomy (NCBI): domain Eukaryota; kingdom Metazoa; phylum Chordata; class Mammalia; order Rodentia; family Petromuridae; genus Petromus; species Petromus typicus. The sequence continues at coordinate 35,678 of PVIR01000860.1, read as the reverse complement.
GGGGTAGAGATCTGAAAATGATTGTGTGCAAACAGCTGCAATGTGAAAGAGAAAGACAGGTATTTCAGTGAAATGCATATGTTGATGGTGCGTTTTGATTGCTTCTCAAAATGTCTCTTTAATGTCTAGAGTTGCCCAAAAGTCCAAAAGATCTTGGCAAGGAAAGAAAACTCTGTCAGTTTTGACACCGTATCAGTTTAAAATGTCTAATGATTGAAAGTAAATATTCAAGAAACTTTATCTTATGAATAAATGGATAAATAAATCTTATTAAGAAATTTTGTCACAAATGAATACCAAAGTTTCTTTTCAGATTTTCACAAATACACATTCAGGTTTTGAGTCAACTCAGTAAAAGCTCCTTGGTAATGTTTGGAGATTTATTCAGATAGCTTTAAACTAAAGAAATGAATATATCTGTATTTCTTTTTTTTTTTTTTTTTTTTTTTTTTTTTTGAGACAGGGTCTCGCTTTGTAGTTCAGGCTGGCACTGAGCTCAGCCTCAAAATCACACCACAGCAATCCTCCTGCCTCTGCCTCCTGAGTGCTGGCATTATAGGTGTGAGCCACCACACCTGCATTGTGGTATGTGGCACTGATTGCTGCTGGGCATGAGTCTCCATTCGAATTATTGTATGTTGATAACCGGGGATTGAACCTGGGCCCTTGTGCTTGCAAGACAGGCGCCAGAACCAGTGAGCTAAATCCCTGGCCCCTGTGTATTTCTAACTTATGTAGGGTTCTATAGGGAAGGTTATTAAAATATGATGTGTCTTTAGAAATATAGATATTATCTCTTTTGAATTTCTTTAGTTTTAGAAGCATAAAAATACTATATTATTTATCGTCTCATGAAATCAAGCTAAAATTATCTCAATTATAATACATATATCCATATTCTTGAGTTTGCTGTCCTGTGATCATCTCACACCACTGATCTGACACAATTAAGATCTGACACAATGCAGTGGGGAAAACAATAGTCTTTTGGGGTTGTTTTATTTTGTTTTGTTTTGTGAGACAGGGTCTCACTTTGTAGTTCGGGCTGGCCCTGAGCTCAGCCTCAAACTCACATCACAGCAATCCTCCTGCATCTGCCTCCTGAGTGCTGCTGGGATTACAGTCGTGAGCCACCACACCCAGCCCTGTGGTTTGTGGTACTGATTGCTTATGGGCATGGGTCTCCATGTCTAGTATTGTATGTGGTTACCAGGGGATCAAACCCAGGCCCTTGTGCTTGCAAGACAGGTGCTGAAACCACTGAGCTATATCCCCAGCCCAAAACAATAGTCTTTTTCACAAATGATGGTAGGATAACTGGATATACACACGGAAAAGGATGAAATTGATATCTTACAGATATACAAAAACTAACTCAAAATAGATCAGAGAGCTAAATGTAAGAACTGAACTAGAAAAATCTTCAAAGCAGTAAATCTTCCTAATCTAGGTTAAGAAAAACTTTTTGAGATATGAAAGCAAAAGCACATGTGGCAAAAATGGTTATATTGGATTTAGATCAAGCATAATATATTGGGCTTCAAAGATTACCATAAAGAACATTTAAAAGCAATCCAGGAAAAGGGAGAAAATATTTGTAAATCATATATCAGCAAAGGGATTTGTGTCCCTTTGTAGTTGAGGCTGACCCTGAGCTCAGCCACAAACTCACACCACAGCAATCCTCCTGCCTCTGCCTCCCGAGTGCTGGGATTACAGGCGTGAGCCACCACACCCGGCACTGTGTATAGAAGATATACATTAGGGACATGAAAGGATGTTTTATATAATTAGTTATCAGGGAAATTAAATTAAAAACACAATGTGATACTACTTCATATGCCATTGCAGTGGCAAGGAGAAGGCAAAGAAGAGAGAGGGGGGAAAAAGAGGAAGAAAAAAGAAGAGAAAAGTGGTTAAAGCATTATTGGCATTATTCCCTAGTGCTGCCTAACACACAAAGGAAAAAGACCAAAGTCTCATTCCAATTTCAGTTAGTAGCACATTTAAGTTTTTAATGATGGAGGGCCGAGGATTTAGCTCAGTGTTTCCAGCGCCTGTCTTGCAAGTGCAAGGGCCCGGGTTCGATTCCCCAGTAACCACATACAATACTGTGCATGGAGACTCATGCCCAGCAGCAACCAGTACCACATATAATACCACTCAATAGTAAAAAGATAAATGGCTTTTAAAAATGGACAAGGTTTCTGAATAGAGACTGTGCTATAGAAGATATACGTTAGTGACATGAAAGGATGTTTTATATAATTAGTTATCAGGGAAATATAAATTAAAAACACAATGTGATACTACTTCATATGCCATTGCAGTGGCAAGGAGAAGGCAAAGAAGAAAGAGAGGGGGAAAAGAGGAAGAAAAAAGAAGAGAAAAGTGGTTAAAGCATTATTAGCATTATTCCTTAGTGCTGCCTAACAAATCATCTCGACACTTAGGGGGTTAAACCAGAAAAAGTTATTAACCCAAAGATTCTGAAAGTAAAAAGCAGAATCAGCCTCGCTGTCTCACTGGGTGGTACTAGGAGAGTGGCAAGGCTGCCATCATCTAAAGGCTCTTCTGGGTCTCTCAAAGACCACATTCCAGGGAGCCTCCCCCAAGTGACCGCAGACAGGGCCCTGGAGGTGTCATGACAAAGGCCTTTACACAGACTGCTGGAGCTGCCTCACAGTGAGATGGCAGCTGACTTCTGCTAATGCAATCTGTCCAAGAAAGACCAGTGTCCTGCATGACTCAGTCTCCTAATCCACACACATTTACTTCCATTTTATTCTAATTAGAACTGAGTCACTGGGTTCATTCTGCACTCTAAGGGAATGTCATGTGGTAGGGAGGTGTGGAGTAATTTGTACAGATGTTTTAAGACAGCCCCAGGAATCTATTGCATTTTCTATCATGGAATGCTCGTTAACTTTCCAAATATACATGCTCTTCTTTAACACATGGAACAAGCTCTCTACCATCCTCACCCCATGCACACAAAGGAAAAAGACCAAAGTCTCATTCCAATTTCAGTTAGTAGCACATTTAAGTTTTTAATGATGGAGGGCCAGGGATTTAGCTCAGTGGTTCCTGCGCCTGTCTTGCAAGTGCAAGGGCCCGGGTTCGATTCCCAGGAACCACATACAATACTGAGCATGGAGACTCCCACCCAGCAGCAATCAGTACCACACGCCACACTGCTGAGCTTGGTGGCTCACACCTGTAATTCCAGCACCCGGGAGGCAGAGGCAGGAGGATTGCTGTGATGTGAGTTTGAGGCTGAGCTCAGGGTCAGCCTCAACTACAAAGCGAGACCCTGTCTCGAAAAACAAACAAACAAACAAAAATTTAATGATGGTAAAGAAACAAAATCATTCCACTAAATGTGTCATTGCAAAATGAAGACTAGATCACATTCTATAACAATTATCATGGCATAGTGAGCAGGAACAACCATGACTTCCTGCCCTAGACCTGCAGGAAGCTCCTTGCTCAACCAGCCCAATTTATAGTTCTGCCTGCTCGGCCCCCTGCCTCCCTTTTGCCATTCCTTCTGCCTTTTTTGTCCCTGCCCTTGGGATAACCTTCTTAAAAACCTAGTAGATTTTGAAATGTTACAACACAGGATTGTTTTATGTTTCAACAGTCACAAACTGTTTGAAACTTTGGATGTGGAGGTGGTAATCAGTTCTTTCAAACATGTCTCCAGCTTGATTTGTTTCCATTCCATTTCACCACACAGTACCCGAGTTGAGTCTTGCCAGGCATGGTTCTCAAGCCTGTAGTCTCAGTTTTAATTTAGTAGACTCCATACTTTGTCCATACACTAGCCCTTAAATTAATGGTGGCTACCTTGAGATCATCTGAAATAATAGGCTTACGTAGGGCAGCAATACAATTTATCACCTCTTGCCAGCAATATCACTGCTGCTTTATGACAAGGGAAGAGCCTTACCTCCTGCCAAACCTGCAGTTTCATGGTCCCAGCTTAAAACTTTCTCCATTTTAGGTATAGTGGATAACTTGTAACACTTCAAGGCGTATATTACCGGACTCTCCATCAGAGTAGTTAGCAGCCATAGGCCGAGAATGCCTTCTTAAGCAAATCTTTTCTTCCATCTGTGTCCAGAATGTTAGATTTCGAATGGATTTCATCTACTTCATAAGATTCTGCTGAAAAGAGCAAATATGCATCACTCTGTAGCAACGTGGTAAAGTTTTTCCCTTAATATTATAGCTTCTGTCAGCAAGCAGCCTGCTTTCCTAGGTAAGCAAGTATCAGTCTATCTAACTATTTTACTACCTGCCTCATCACACACTGCCCAACTGCTTCCACTCAGTGAGTGACAGTTGTGTTATGCAGCCTTCCATTTCTGTTACCAGTTACTACACTGGTTGTGGTTCTTGGTTGTGAAACACAAAGTTCATGCTCAGTGCTTCGAGCATGAGTGAGTTTATTATAACATCCCAGATAGTTCTGCTGAGACCCAGCGATCAGGCTTGGATGATTCAACTGGAAGCACCACCCAACCATCTGTCACTTAGAGCTAATGGAGTTACAGCTAAACACAAGGACCTTTGTTACAGCTCCACAGAACCAAACACTTCACCTGCCAAATAGCGCTATGGATTCGCTTCACAATGTTCATATCCACTTTCCACGTGTTATATACATCTGGTTGATGGAAATCAGGTTCCAGGCAAAAATCTTACTTAGACTTGAGTCTCAGAAATACATGTAATATTCACCTTGCTTGACTCTAGAAGGCCAGAAAATATGACAAGAAAAATATATAATGTTTAATGTGTCATTCTGTAGCATCTGTCACAGTGGCTGAATTTTTATTTCTGTTTTAAGTATATCTAAATTAATATATTAAACTTTGAAAAACTCACAGTATCTATAATAAAATTGATAAGTGGCATGAAGTAAGTTGAGCTGCCATGTTTTCCTACTCTCACTAGAATTTTTTGTGCTTTTTTCTTGCTGTTATCATTTGTTTGGGCTACCACTCTAGTTTAAAGTTACTAATAACATTCGGAAAATTATTTGATATATATTGCTTCTGCAGAAGAGTCAATGATAGCTCAGTTCACCCTCACATTTTTCCATTAAAAAAAAAGGACTTTCCTTCCCTCATGGAGACACAGGTGAGGACTGTGGAATGGGCCACAGAGGAATGGGTACACATGCTTGTTGATGAGCTGGTAGGTATGCCTGGAGACCTGATCTATCTTGTTTTGTTGCTCATTTTTTCCCATCCCCCTGCCTTCCCTTCAACCCTCATCCCCTTATAACATCAGCTTGGTTTCTGCTTTTTCCTTTTTACTACCAATTTTTGCTTTTTTTTTTTTTTTTGCTTTCCCCTGCCCCCACCCAGTTCCATTTCCCTCTGAGCATTTTCTTCCTGTTTTACAAGACCTGTCATACATCTTGGACTGCAGTTACATTCTGTTTCTTACACTAGAGAAAGGATACAGTATTTTCATGTCTATGTCCTGTTTGTTTCACTTGTGAGTATGGCCTTGATGTGCATACACTTAGCTATAAATGTCTCTAATTTATCTTTTTTATGGCTGAGTAATACTCCATATCACTCTGAAAAAAAAAGACTAAAGAGGATATCAGAAAATGGAAAGACATCCCTTGTTCCTGGGTAGGAAGAACCAATGTCAAAATGGTCATACTCCCAAAACTGCTATATAGATTCCAGGCAATCCTGATTGAAATCACAACAGTATATTTCAAGAACTAGAGAAAATAATCCAAAAATTGATCTATTCCTTGATGAGAAAGAAAATTTCACCTGGGGTTAAAGATGAGTCAAAATCAAGGCAGTTAGAAAAGACTTACTATTTCTGAAGCACAGGATATATTTTAGATTGTAAGAGGAAGAATAACTCATCCAAGGATCATTAAACTTGGGCACATTTTGCATTGATTGTATTTATTGTACTCTAGTTCTGGGAAAACTGGCTGATGACTGAATGCTGGTATACTATATGTTGCTCTTGTTGGAGAAAAGAAATACTCAGTCTTTGATAGGGTGCTTTTGTTTATAATGAAGTGATATTGATGCACTTTAACTTAAAAAAAGGAATTTTTTAAGTATAGGATTCATGAAATCTAAGGTGCTGTGCCACCAGTCTGGAGGAAACTAACCTTGATTCTGGCTCTCCACCAGTAATATGCCTGAGTTCATTAATCCAGTTCTCAAAATAGAAAATTGATTGACTTGGCCAACCAGTAGACTACTTCTTTTATAAACAGGTTGCACCCCATTCTCACTAGCCACACTGAGCGAAGGTAAGGGAAAGTTCGAAGAATCCATGAATAGGGCTAATAAAACTAGAATGGTAAGATGGGCGTGGTAGAACAATAATGTCTCTGGGGTTGACTTTATCTTTTATACCACATAAATTAAGACCTGTAATGTTACAAAAGCATCATTAATCTTATTTACAAACTATTTACAAATTAACATCTGTCATTTTTAAATACAAATACATTAAGCATATTCCTTCTTTCACCAGTTATTTGCTTACTGTCTACTAGGCACTCTGGGTTACATTATAACAAAAATTTTTGATATCGAATAAACTTAAACAATCCTTCAGTCTTCCATGGTTACTTCTTTTGTAGCACTTACAAGAATATTAATATTTGGTTTAATATGTTCATTTTTAAGTATAAATTGATTCTTTTAGGGAAGAGAAGCATAAATTCATCTTCTGGGAATTCAAGGAGGTGGTTTTTGAACAAGATTGTGGTGATGAATTTACCAACTTTTTTTTGGTTTTATTTATGGTGATCACTGATTAGCTTTTATAGACTTACTATAATTTCTTGTCATCAGATCCTCTTTCACAGGGTCATTACCCTTCCAAGAAGTTTTATTAATTTTCAATGTGTCAACAAATAGTATTAGAACGTAATATTATCAATTAGAAGCAGATTTTGATTCCTTCCATGGGATTAGATGTGTTTTTTTAGTACAGAATCTCCATGTGCTACAAGCACATCAGAGATTTTCATGTGTGTTTAGCAAGTGTGGTTGTTGTTGGTGCCATGATCCTTCTCTTAGTATCAAGGCTACTTTTAAACAAAGCTCTGAACATCGCCAACCTTATCTTTGGTAATAATACAAGTCTGTTCCCCAGCTTACCTTCAGTTCAGTGCTCTTTAGGGTGCTTGGTAATTTCATACCATGTTACATTTATTTTCTAAATTTCTTTGATCCTAACATATTTTCATTTGTCCCATGGACTCTTAAGAAAGAAGATTGAAACCAGTTAAAAAAGTGACAGAATGCTTTCTTATATAGAATTCTAATTTTATACTTATTGGAAAACCCTTTTAAATCTATTCCTATATAGATTTTTTATTTTAGGTCACACTTACGTATGCATAAAAGGACAATGTAAGTGAAATACATTTTAGATATTCTTAAAACATTTTCACATTGTATATGTCTCCTGAGAGTCACTTTTGACTTAGTCATCAATGTTATTTTTTAAAACATAATTTAATCCTTTATGCCATCAAAAAAAAAATGCTACTGCTGGTGTAGCATTTCTCTACAGGCAAGCTGCATAGAATATTTCTCCAAGTGCTCTACGACTATCTCTGGGGTTCTTTTACTCAAGATGTTGGGTTCCAAAACACACATTTTGATGTAAATGCATGACATGTGCAGACACTGAAGACAAGATACGTCCCATTTTAGGGACACTAAAATTCAAATTATAAATTAATAACATGACATAGAATCAAATATAGGCATCTAATACTATTTGATAACTTCTGAAGTGTTAGTGCATACATTATACCTCTTTAGTCTCATTATAATAATATAAAATAATATATGTAGATATTAATTCTTATTGTATAAGTGAAATACTCTATGTGTACCCAAATTCAATACATTGGACCAATGATATAAAGTGAATTAATAGAGTTTGTAGCATCCTTGTTACTACTGAAGCATTTCATTTATTTATAACTCAAATTTTTTTCTACCAATTCATGATACTTTTCATCATATTTCTTAGATATTCATGTACCTGCATTGGAATCAATATATACCTTTTCAAAAGTTTAATCTTTTGAAAGATTCACAGTTCACAAACTATGCTGTAAAAATGTTTTTTTCTATAGATATGGTTTTCTTTTAAAATGAAACAATGGTAATCCTCTTATGACTTACAGAAAAAATCAGCAATTAATTTTATAAATACTTTTTAGATATTTTTCTTTAATCCTAGGTTTTGATATCATTTGTTTATCTTGCAATCTTATTTCATATGGTATAAAATTTATAAAAACCTCAGTTTTAGCCTAGTGCAGCAACATTTCAGAGTATTGTGGAGAAAACTTTGCTATAAGTGTTTTATTTCTTGAATAAAAAGAAATGTATTATAGTATACATATATCATATATATCATATATCATAATATAATCAACATCATATATCAGTATGATATATCATAATACAATCATAATATATCATATATCATTATATATCATATATATGTATATATGTATATATATATGTGTGTGTATATATATATATATATGTATTTCCTTCGTTCTTTGAAAACCCTGGTCTCTTCTAGGTTCATAGATGAACTGAGCATTTAACTATACCATTTCTGCTAACAAGTTGTCAAATTATTATGTTAAACTTCTAGGGTAGACACAGTACCACTTGAACTAAATCCCTAGCCCATATCATGTTAAACTCCTAAGAGTCCTTAGAAAATTCACAAGGAATGAATTGAAATATAGGAATTCATCATACTCTACAAAACAAAAATGGTGTGATTTTTTGCTAATAAGATTTTTAAAAACTTTCAATTATATAATATGAGCAAGATATTGTAATTCCTACGCAGCCCTACTTATGGTCAACACATTTTCAGTTCATTTGGGAAGAAGTACCTCAATCTTGCATCGAAAAACCAAATGTACAGCTTTTTATCTACTCAGTAAAGATCTGATGCACTTAATTAATCTTTCCAGGAATCCAGGCAAACTCATTATTTCAACACATTGTATGTTTAAAGCATGTATAATTTAATCCTGTTTGAATGATGTGTGAAAAAGAATTGACATAAAGTAGCAGAAAGGCTCTGAAGTGAAGTGAACTATGTAATTTGGGCATAAGCATTCTTAATATCACCTTTAAAGGAACTTGAGATGTATTTGATGCTGAGAGAAATTTTAATATAGATTTGAAAACCATCAAACAGCATCTGTTACCTTCTCCATTTTGATGAAAACATGCTCACAGGGAAAATAGTGGTTTGTCTGTTAAGTCAAACACTAATGAAGCATTTGCTAAAATAATCTCTTTAATTTGGACAACATTTGGCAGTAAAGTGCACTCGGCGGATCATTTGCTTGTATTCTGAGCCTTCAGAGCTAACTGAGCACAGCTAAGTCCAATATGGTAATGGGCTCTTTGTTGAAACCTGGGCATATGCATTTCTCATGCTCTGTTGTGCTCTCCTCTGGTGAAGAGAGATAAGAAACCTTATTGTTGTGGCATTAAAGGTTGCATATTGACATCTTCAAGGCCCACGAATCTGCACTGTCTCATCTCATCATGTTCTATTTCTATGTATCTTTTGGATCAATGCCACCAGGACTATGAGGCTTAGGTGAGTAATGAGGACTAGTGGTATTAATGAAGTCTGAAAAAAGTTTGTTAATTAATGTTTAAATGTTTCAAAGGAGACTGTGATAGCTCATATGCAAACACAATACTTCTGGCATGTGAAACAAAATAAAACTAGTAGATGACAGTATAAAATAGAAATAAAACAGTTTATCAATATACTATTATTTTATAAAAATTAAATAGCATTAGAATTCAAATTGGTTCCCAATTCTAAGTCCCTGTTTATATTTTATGTTAAGTGTATTTGAGTATAGATATGTACATGCACAAAAATTTCCCCCTGTACATATTATGGTGTACCACTTACAATAAGTTAGGCAAATGACGAGTGAGTATAAATAAAATAAAATGAGCTATACTGTAAAACCAAGCTTGCTTCACACACCTGTTCGTGGAAACACTATCATCCTGTTCAAAGCCTGTATCGCTTTTGGGTTTTTATACAAACAGATGAGTTATGACCTTTTTAGTCTCTTATTCCATTATCATAGCCTGAGATGTGCTTCCTTTTATTTCATGTCTCAGAAACTCTTCTTTTTCTTTTGGAGAGCCAGCTCAAATAACAATCTCTAGAGGATATTTTTCATCCTGCATAATATATAGCTTACGTTTTTCTCAATAGTTACGTTGTCTAGGTTTAAATATGGTCACATTTTCATATGCCCCTTGTCCTTTTAGACTGTAAGGTCCCAGAAATCAGGGACTTTGACTGATCTGCGAGCAGCTAAAGAAGCCACAGAGGTGATGACATTTGAAGGTACTCTAATGGAGATGAGCTGACACCTGGCAGGGTGGCAGGGACTATGGCAGGGGAAACGCTGCCAGCAACCATAGCAGGGGTTGAATAAGCAGAGAAGATGAAGAGAAGTGGGGTCAGGGGACAAGCAGTGAGACTGGCTTAGGTTGTTCCATTAGGCAGACTCATTTGCTAGATCATATTACCACGCCTCCTTTCATATCATTACCCATGGTGGATTTAATTTTTGATATCAACATGCAATCACGTAACCTAAGAACACATTATTGTTCTGCATAAATCTCTCTTCATCCCTAATACTAAGAATATAGTTTCTCAGGGATCTACTTATGTAAGGAACAGAAATGCTACAAGATTAGTACCAAACAATTAAAATATCAAAGAATATTCCTAAAAGTTAATTGTTAAGTGATTGTTTCCATATTTTTGTTCAAGTGTTCTCAAGGATTTGGATAGAACTTGCACATAAATAAACTTCAAGTAATATTTATGAGAGAGACTATTAATAAATATTACTGACTTGCAGTTTACATGTCAGACATGGTGGAAAATATTTTACAGATATAACATCATCTCATTGTATTTACTGGGATCCCTATTTTATGGCTTACGTAAACTAGAACATGAAAAATGAAATAACTTGATTAAAGTTGTACAGCTAGTAAGTATCAAAATTGGAATTATAACCAAAGAAAACTACTCCCTGTGCCAGAACTCTTAACCCACATTTCTATCCCCTTCCTATACTAAAAGCACACAATAAATGATTCCAAGTTCCACACTTGATAAGAAACAATTATTCTTCAGGTTAATGGTGCTGCAAGAGAAAAATCTGGTTAACAGAAGTACAAGGGCTCATGACACTGGCTATGTTCATAAACAGTTTGTTTATAAAATAGCAAGTGACTTTTGCTTATTTTTTATTTGAAATTACTTATAGATGGCATGCCCTATCAAATTTTCTCAATATTATTTTTAAACTGAACACATCTACATGATAAAAGGAAACTTAAGATGACGACTACTTCAGCAAAGAATGATAAGCGAAACACCAGATGCTACATATTTTCAACTGCAAAAATATCACTAGAAGCCAGCTGTATCTTCTAAAATTTCATGATGTCATCATATGGCTTTGGGATCTATTTAGCTGGTTCACAATCATATTAACTTATCTCTGCTTCCAGTCATGCAGCAGGCCTCAAATGTATAGGTTTGTTTATAATATTGTTACATTTAGAGGTCTCATCTGTCACATAAGAAACATCTTACAGGATAGTACACAAAACTTGCCACCCCGAGCTATATATACTTAAGTGAGCCATTGCAAACTGATGTCACTGTCCCAATTTTCTGACAAGGTCATCACTGTTTCCTGTCATTGAGTTATAGCATTGAGTTATATCATGTTAGTGACTCAGAGATTTGATCTTGTTCAACTTTTCCCAAGAATTTAAGTCCAGCAGGGTGACTTCAAAGTACGTTGGAAAGACCGCTCAGTTTCAGTTCAGCAAGTCTCAGGGACACAGTGAAATCGACCACATATCGCAAGCCTAAGTTCCACTACCTAGTTCCAAGAGATTTCAGTCGTATGAGGGATGGGAATAACCTTGCATTTCTCACACATTTTCTCTGAATTTTATTACCACCTTTCTCCATCTTGCTCCCCAACGTTATTCATCTTTTTATTATGTCAAATCTATATTCTTTTACAAGTTTATGTCTTCCCATTATTAAATTTTACATAAGCCAGTGTCCAATATTTTCTAAGGGCTGTATCCAGCTGTTTATCCTTGTCATGTTAGCTTCATTCTCAGCTTTATTCACTGAGAAAGATGGTAGAAACTTTCCTGCACCTCACACTTCTAGTACTGTAGAAAAGAAAAAACTCTAATTCTTCAAATGAGAAACATAAATTTTCCAAAGTTGGTGTCTTTGGCTGTGACCTGTCTCATGCCATAAGGTCACTAGAAGCAAACTTCTCTTATCAGGAAACTCAGTCCTGTGATTGTCCATTTCTAGGCCACATGCCACCTCTGCAATCAGGATTGCATTGTCATTACAAATGTCAGTAAGTAATTAGATGTGACAAGAAATAGAGTCCTCAAAAAGTTTAATTGGAATCAGTTATCAAAATAGGATGAAAAAATTTTGAGCATGCAACTAAGAGGCATCTGCTAAGGTGCCATTTTAAGTATCCATCTTATTCGTTCATATCTTGGGTATTATCTCATTTTCTTTCTAGTACTTTTAATAATTACATTAAACAATTGGTCTCTGTTCTTGTTTGATACTCTTTGATTCTGAGGAATCATCTTACATTTGGCCTTTCTATATTTATTCTTGGGTCAGAGTCACACCATTTTACTTTATGCTTTTTATGTATCGTTAAGGTTGATGTTATTCTATTGGATTTCTATCTTGAATTCCTAAATTGCGATTCCGCACCTGCAACTGTATTTATTTCTTCACTTTTTATTGCCCATATTTCAGAATTAAGATTAGAAAGTTGAAAGAGTAGCAGGAGTTAGCAAAAGAAACAAAGCCATTGTTTAATAGTAAACATCGATATGAAAGAATAAGGAAAGGGAAGAAAAGAACTAAATTAAACTTATTAAAACAACTCATCTTAATCACAACACTCAACCATTTTTTCACAAAGCCTTTTTATATGTGCAATTAACAATAACAAATAAATTTATTTGAGTTTTTGCTTCCCTTTTATGACCATGCCCACTGGACCTGTTAATGAATTGGAAAAATGATTAAGTTCCAGGTGGCAGAGGAGCTAAGGATGTGAATCAGAGTCTTGAAAATGCACAAGTACAATAGTGGCTGCTAAATAATTGATACATGGATGTATTCAATACACAAACAGAGGACACTGATAACATAGGACAAAGCACTATTGTTACTAGTAGTCTCTGGTTACCAACTACTATCCATTAATAATAACCTTATATTTAGTCCTTATAATAATAGGGTCCATGTTTTAACACAGCATGTTCTAAAATGATTCTTTTGTAAGTCTTTGGATGCACTCATGTTATTCTCACTGAGTAAGATACCATTAGGCAACAGGAATGAGAAAGTCTGTGGTATATTTATTTACACAGTGTCATCACATATACCCATTATGAGTAGAATAAAGTTTTTGAAATCTATGATATTTGTTCCTGGTTTTCAATTCAAAAAATAGTGCATAGCAGGAAAGTGAATATTTCCCTCTGAGCTAGAAAAAAAAGTACTTATTTCTTATATATCCTATTATAGATAATGTAAACATCTGTTGACATAAACATATAATATAGTATATGAATTCATAATCCCTTACTTTTTAAACTTATTAATATATGTTTAATTTCTAATGGGTGTTAGTAACCAGATATTTATGATAAAGCTTCTAATATAAATTTTAACATTCAGAAAATTAGTATCATAATTGTTATGATGCTGACATAAAATTACTAGCAAAAATACTATCTCTGTTAATAAATATATGAAAAGAAATGAAAATTAAAACTGAATAGCAATTAATTTTTATCAGTCTAACAAGTAGCAATAAGTACATAATATATCTAGTATAATAATAACAATAAATAGGAATATAAAATCTACAATACTTACAAGCAATTGCTGAAGCCAAAATTCTGAGAATCATTTTTTAATTTCCTTCTCTCTTTCATCTGTATTTAAGTCTTGATCTCAATAAAGCTTCAATATCTCAAAAAACCTTGTGTGTTATCTTATCTCTATAGATTATATATGTTATACATATAATATTTCAAAAGGAATGGTTAAATTTCACCCAGATTCCTGATCCCCTGCAATGTTAAGATGATAATATTTATTGTTTTACACTATTATCCTTTGAGTATTTGTTCCATAACCAATATGCATCCAAAACTACCTAATTTTTCATTATCATGGTATGTTTTGAAGTTTATCACTGGTCATTGCACTATTCACGTAATGTCTATAGTCTCTTTTTTCAAAATGCATGGTATATTTGGCCCCAAAAATATTTGTAACACTTCTCCTAATCTTGAAATAAAAGAATAAGTAAATAAATTGACACTATAGATCTGATAGATAGCCTGCTCATAGGAGGATATGAACTGGTATGAGATCAATATAAGTGATTTTATAACTTCTACATCAACAGTTTCAACTATGCCCATGCAACGACTTCAACTATTTCATTGTTAGGAATTTATTCTAGAATATAACAATTTAACTATAATAATGTTTAATGTAGCCATGTTTAAATCAGTAAAATAGTATAACAACCTATGTCTAACAAGGCCATATTAAATTATGGTGCATAATATGTATCCATTAACAATGAAAACATAGAAAAATATTTACCAACATGGAGCATTTTCACTTCATGTTGTTGAGTGACACAACCAACAAAATCAATCCAGTAATAGATCATGCTTTCTGAATGTTCAGTTCATACTAGTCATGGTGATAAGCACCTTTCATCTCTGATGTCACATGAATATGTATGACATATATATGAGCAAATTTATGTGTATAATATATATGCATAATTGTGTGTGCTTACTCACAGACAAATGATACATCCTGAAATTCTTACAAAATCATTTCTAACAGAAAAAAATGAGGTTATTTTCACTTTTGGTTTCTTTCCCTCAATTTTCTACAATGGGAATGAACCTAAAGCCCCAAAGGCTAAAGGGAAAGTTGCCAAATGATAAGGGTTACAGATACCAAAGAAGAAAATGGACCCAGAGAGACAAAGATCAGAGCAATAGATGAGAGGGTGGGCAGGAATCCAGGACATGTCTAGAATAAGGAGCTATTGTTAATGGTTCTGCTGGGATATGCTGACACTTTTCTAAGATAATACAAATACTGTGAAGTCTGTGGAGGACTCTGGGTAGTATGTCAGTGAGGCCTTGATATTACTAAGCATTTACATGCTTTTTAAACTGAAAGCATATAAACTTGGTCAGTTACACTATGGCCTGTCTGCCTGGGCAAAAACTTCACAAGGCTTAGGAGTTTTTAGAGAGATATCTGATGTTTTACGTGACCTGCTATCTTTTTGGTGCTGACTACTTAGAAGTGAGTCTTGATGCAGACAAAAGAATTTGGAGAGCAGGGCTCATTTCTCTGATCTGAAGTATTCTGGATGGTTTGGCTTTCCAAAGCAACAGTGTCTAGGTGCCTCATCATCACTTGTTTGAAGATTTGATCATAAATTGATACTGATGGCTAGAATTTTATTTCATAACAATGTTGATTTCAAACAGAAATACATTTTCAGGGATGTAGATGTAGAGATTCTTTTTGCTAGAATGCTCTTGTAGTTACCAGCTTCAGTGTTGGTAGGAATCTAGGTGATACCTGTGTCATTGTATGAATTCCACTTCCAAACTTCTCAATAAACATGTTATTGATATTGGTGCCCAAATGGTATATTCACATTATATCTACAGTAGTCCCAAACTTAGGGAAAGAGTTATATTTCAAGATAATGTCAACAATGTAGGGTCCAAAATCATTAGAGTCACCTATTGGAACATTTAATGGAATTACAGTGCATTTTTTGGGAAAATTGTCACCTATTTGCCATCCTCTCAGATCAAGAGCTCATTTTGCAGACTCAGGAGTGGTTTGGTGTCTTGTGACCCAACTATCTCACCCAAGAGCTTGTCCTAGTAAATACATAAGGATCCCAAAAAATGAATCTCAGTAAGATATGGAAGAGGTAGAAAATAGATATTTCCATTCTTTTGCAAATGAGGTACCATAAGTCCCAATGAATTTTCTGTATTTATCTCTATGTAACTTTGAATATGGTGAAAGGAAATGTACTTGTTGAGGAGACATGGATATGAGTGGTAAAAGCACTGGCAGAGTTGTCTTCATGTACTGTTTGTGCTACCAGATTTCCCAACTTGAAGTCCGAAGGGCACTGCTTGGAAATGGGTTTGTTTCAGAATTGTTGCTAAGTTCACTGGGTCAGTCCTTGCTTAGAGTACCTGTTTGATGACTCTATCAAGGATCAGAATGGCACCTGGCTCCCTTCCACCTTTAATTTTATGGGATGCTGAGCCTGCAGCTCTCTGCACCAGACGGGCATGATAAAGTATGAAAGGGGATATGGCCTGTTCCCTTCCTTGATGGGCTGAGTGGATCCTCGGTTGGTTAGGTGAATATGAAGTGGTCCGTTATTCTAGTTTCCTCACTTCTATTTTAGGCTAGAGGGAACAGCTAGTATCTTCACCTTTTGAATTTTGTCCTCTTCTTCCACATGCTATAGGTACCAGGCATGAAGAACAGCTAAAACCTCAAGTATCTTGTTTGGAAGAATGAGAAGGAAATGGACAAGCAAGTCAGCAGGGTTCATTGGGTCACAGAACAAGTCATGATACTCAGATAAGTTTGGCAGCAATGCTAAATCAAATTGCCAGTTTAAGTATTGTTTATGTCAACAAGGGGTTGCAAGTTAGGCCATTCAGTGTCGATTCTTCAACTCCAAGGAGAAAATGGCACTCCGTGTAAATTATATGTATGAACTAAGTAGAACGACAGACTTCCTGATTATTTTAATTTGAGCACAAACTGGAAGCAAAGAATCATCTATGAATATAAGCATTTCTTTTAGTAAACACGCATTTTTAAAAGTAAAACACAAATGATAGCTTGAAGTAAGTAATTTACTTCAGAAGGTATTAAGTTAAAGACTGTTTCACATAAGATTCTTGTAAGAAAATTAGTTCTACAACAACATCATCAAGTATCCAGTATTGAGTCTTTTACTTGGCCAAATAATTGACCATTGTTTTAGCTTACATTTATCTTATTGATCTAGTAATATAAAAAGGTAAAATTTCCTGGAAAAAGGACAGCTATTTTCTTAATATCAACGTTTGTGTTTGACTTGTGTCAAATCAAACCCACATTTGTTTTTAGTCAATCTAAGTTGTTAAAATATATTGTTTTATACTGTCAAAATTCAAAACCATCGATTTTTCTGGAAAAATTACAATAAAGCATGTTTGACTACCCTTTCCCATGACCTAAGTTTAATCTATCTTGGAGGGAAAGTTTCTATAAAAAGCATCTAGGACATTATTAAGAAAAATAGTTCTTCAAATCTCTATTGATTGCCAAAGAAACTATTACTGTGAAAAGAGAAATCTTCAACTACTACTAAAATAATTGACTGGACATATGTTATGAGTGACCCAATGGCTCAAAAAATAATTTAATTTCATCAACAAAATAGATCTTTCACATAAAAGTTGGCCTCCTTTAATGACATACAATAATCACCAGCTTTATAGTGGACTTTAATATTAAATAAATCCTTCTAAAAGCAATTGTATTTTAAGTGGTCTCTCTCTCTCTCTCTCTCTCTCTCTCTCTCTCTCTCTCTCTCTCATCATCTGGTTCATCTGCTGTTCTAACTAAACTGTCTCAGTCAGTTCCATGTAGACTGGATGATCAGAGGAATGTCCTCCAATTAGAAAAGTGTTCAGAGGGGTGTCTGTTCCACTAAAGTCATGTCAGTTTATATGATGCAGTATCTGCTTGACATTTCTTGTCTAGGATTTAGTATGCAAATTGAACAGAAAGGATGACCACAAAGTACTCTATGGGGTTTTTGTTGTTGTTTTCATTTAGTCTTATTTTGCATCAGCTCAGCTTGTGATAGCTAAATCTTGGGAGCAACTCAAATGTCCATCAACTGGAGACTAGATAAAGAAGATGTGGTTTTAAAAAATAAAATGGAATATTACTTTGTCATGAAGAGGGACAAGTTTGAGTCATTCAGACTCAAATGGACACACCTTGAAGACATACTCATAAATGAAATAAATACATCACAGATATGTAAATACCTTATCTTTGATATGATAAACTGAAAATGTAAATGAGTTCTAGAATGCATGATAGATATTGTAAAACAGAAACTATTCAAAGGGAAGTGGGGGTAAGGGTAAGCAATGAGGGAAAAGAAAAAATTATGATGGAAAAAAAAGGAAACAAAAATTGTGTATATAGGAGGTAAGGGTTTGTAGAGTGGATAGGGGAATGGAAAAAATGAGAATCAAGTCATGTCATATACTGGTACAAATTGTCAATGTTGGATGTGATCATGATGTGTGTATAAAATGTACCTAATTCATAATAATAATAATAATAAAAAAGGAGAGGGTCCTAAGTATGCAGAAGTAATGGCACACAACAACCATTCATACCTGAAGAAAAGAAATTAAAACATAAAACCTGTTGTGTAGCTGTCTAGGAAGAGGAAGCAGCCAAACCCTCATGGCAAACTCCAATTCCCCAACCATTCCATAGTTAAAAGATTAATAATCAACAAGCAACAAAGTCAGAACCTTGAGGAAAAAGGCTGAGCCCGAGCTCTACTTGCTACTCTGAGCAGCAGCAGCCAAAGCCTAGATACTGCAGCAGCAGAAGTGGGAGTGGAAGAACCCATAAACTGATCTCGCTTGCACCTTTAATTTGATACCAAGCCTTGAACCCATAATCCTACCATGCATAAAACAGGGTGGTCCCACCATAATCCCTTGTATTTGAAGGTTACAGAGAGCAAGGCAGACATCGTTAAATCCCAACTAGTCCCAGGAAGTCCCAAGGCCAATAATCTTAGTGCAGTAATCTTTGTAGTTTAAGATTTTACAGGGTAAGGCAGATGTCTGCAATAATCCCAGTAATTAATCCCGCAGGGCAGGGCAGGTCAGACATCCTCAAGTCCAATTAAGCAAATCCCAGTATGTAAATTTTAAATCCAAGTAAATTGTCCAAATAAGTTGTCCTTGGTTCCCAACACTATTGAATTAAAAAACATAATATATATTGTTACTTTCAAGAATTTTGAGGTAGTTTAAGATAATGAAAGTAATTGCTATACAGAAAAATCAAGATTATTCTTGGTTACAAGCATATTTGACTAAGTTTTATAAAACAAGTACTTACCTTGATGTTCTCATTATCTTGATCCTGAAATTGATTCTGTGTCTACATGTGGCCACTAAATCAATGACTTTTACTTGAATCTCCCTCTTTTTTTAAAAAAAAATCTTTTTTTCAGTCTTGATCATCTAGTTATGTTCATTTGATCACACTGGTAACTTTTTCAATCTAATTTAGTGAAATGAACACTGAAAGCTTAAAATCAGATGTTTTCTACTTACACAAGCATTTTCCATATGAGCTCAGGAGAAAAGTGTACTTTGCATTAATTTAAATGTGCCAAAACTTTTCTGGCTTTCAAGACTTCAGACCATGGTCTATGGGTCTCCATGGAACTGATTTCCTTTCAAGTTGCCAGAGTGACACCAAATTGTCTTTACTGTTGAATTGCATTGAAACATTCAATTTATCTAAAACTTGATTTTCTTCTCATAAACACACCTATACCCCCGCACTTAAAATTATTTAATGTTATGTATATACAAGCTTATAAAAATTTTAAGAAAGTTAATGAACAAAATTTAATTGTAATTCTATTAGTCAAATAATAGCCGATATTTTAGTTTGTTTTTAAAACGTAACCTTTTTGTGAGACACAAGCATAAGTACATGTTTTTAAGTACACATAAATACAAACAAAATGAATTTTACCTACAGCTGTTAGATATCTTTAATTATGTCGATTTATATGGTACTATGTATTTCTTTATTTATTATTTTTTTTTTTTTTTTAGGGTTTTTGAGCCAGGTCTCGCTTTTTGTAGTTCAGGCTGGCCCTGAGCTCAGCCTCAAACTCACATCACAGCGATCCTCCTGCTTCTGCCTCCCAAATGCTGGGATTACAGGCGTGAACCACGACACCCGGCACTGTGGTATGTGGTACTGGTCGCTGCTGGGCGAGAGTCTCCAAACCCAGTATTGTTATGTGGTTACCGGGGATCGAACCCAGGCCCTTGCACTTGCAAGACAGGCGCCAGAACCACTGAGCTAAATCCCCAGCCCTATATGGTAGTATGCATTTACATATGTTTTGCATATTATATATGTAATTTACAATTTTTATTTATTCCTTTAAAAATCAAAACATTGTGTTACAGGCATGTGCAATAGGCAAAATTTAAGTTATCTTGAAAACCACAATTTTACAAGATGTCTACTGTCATCGAAATATTGATGATATTTTATAATATTTATATTATTTAATTTATAATTTATAATATTGTATCACTTGCATTAAAAATTTATTTTTGCGAAGTGCTCCAGATTCTTATGATATTTCTGTAACCCTAACCAAATAATCATGTCCTGATCTGCAAACTGATGACATTTAATGGCTCTATTGTCTTTTTTTTTTTTTTGGTGTTTGCTTCTTTTTTTTTAATCTTTATTGGTACATTAAATATAAACATCATGATTGCACTCCATAATGGGAATTTGTACCAGTATAAGACACAACTTAATTCTCATTTTTTTCCCATAGCCCTACCCACCCTACCACGCCCCCATATACATAAAATTTGTTTCCTTACTTTTTTGTTACAATCTCAACATTTTCCCCCTTCACCCTATTTTACATTGAGCATTTTCTATTTCACAATATATAACATACAATGCTAGGACTCATTTGCATCTTTATTTTCTCATACCAGAGAAAAGATGCGATATGTACCTATCTGTGCCCTATTTATTTCACTTATGAGGATATCCTCAAGGTATGTCCATTTAAGTAGAAATGATTGAAACTTATCATTTTTTGTGGCAGAGTAATACTCCATTCTGTAGAAGAACCACAGCTTTTTTATCCAGTCTCCAGTTGATGGACATTTGGGTTGTTTCCAAGATGTAGCAATCACAAATTGGGCTGCTATAAACATGGGTGCACATATGTCACTGTGATATGAGTCTTTTAATTCTTGTGTGTATATACCTAGCAGGGCAATGGCCGGGTCAAATGG
>PVIR01000860.1:0-14207 GCA_004026965.1 Petromus typicus | reverse complement strand
CTCTGAACTGATCTCCACAGGGGTTGTACGATCTACAGTCCCACCAACAGTGGAGAAGGGTTCCTTTTTCTCCGCAGCCTTGCCAACATTTGCCGTTGGCTGATTCTGAAATGGCAGCCATTCTATGTGGAGTGAGATGAAATCTCAATGTTGTTTTCATCTGCATCTCTCGAATGACTAATGATGTTGAGCATTTCTTCATATGCTTCTTAGCTGCTCTTACTTCTTCCTCTGAAAAATATCTATTCATTTCAGATGCCCATTTTTTGAGGCAGGGTCTCACTTTGTAGTTTAGGCTGGCCCGAGCTCAGCCTCAAACTCACATCACAGCAATCCTCCTGCCTCTGCCTCCCAAGTGTTGGGATTACAAGTGTGAGCCACCACCCCCAGCTCTGTGGTATGTGGTACTGCTTGGTGCTGGGCTTGAGTCTCCACACCCAGTACTGTATGTGGTTACTGGGGATTCGAACCCGGGTCCTTGCACTTGCAAGACAGACACCAGAACCAGTGAGCTAAACCCTCAGCCCTCTATTGTCTTCTTGACCACAGTAATTTGGTGAGGACCAGAGAGAGAGGCTTTCCCTTTCATTTCATTTTGTTGATTTTATGTGTCAGTGAAATAGAAAATGCTCAAAGTAAAATAGGGTGAAAGGTGAAAAATAATGAGATTATAACAAAAAAGAAAGGAAACAAATTTTATGTATATAGGGGGGTGGTAGGGTGGGTAGGGCTATGGGAAAAAATGAGAATTAATTGTGTCTTATACTGGTACAAATTCCCATTATGGAGTGCAATCATGATGCATATATGTAATGTACCAATAAAGATTTCAATTTAAAAAATTAAATAAAAAAAGAAAACATTTCTTCTCTTGCAAATAATAAGTTCTCTTCAGTGCCTATCTCAAAAGTCTTCAACCTTGAATCTATTTATGCTATTTGAGTGAGAAGTAATTAAATTGGCTCTTAACAGGGAAAAAGAATTAGAAATTTTCTTCATTCACCTAAAATATTAAGACATTTGTCAAAAACTATGATAATATAGTTTAATATAGGAATAGAAGACTTGTACTCAATTTTGTCAAAGGCAAGAGGTGAATAGCGCAGATTTTGCTTGGTTTCTATCTAGTCAAGGCAGGAGGAAATGGCCCACAGTGCTCAAGGTCAGCTGGAAACAGAAGGACTTTGAGATCTAAATTGAATGTAACTGGAAAGTACATTTCCTGGGCTCTGAAATACTTATTCCTAAACATATCACCTCTGAGATACATCCCCACCCTTACCAAGTTATCAAAAAGTCATATATTAAAGCTACTTGTTGGCAGAAAGAAGTTATCTTGTGCATAGTGCTGTTAATGGTGAGGAAACTCAGCTCACTACTAGGAAAATGCAAATTGGGCAGTTTGTCAGTGTCATGACCCTGTAGGCCCTATATTTTCTGATCTAGTCATTGCTTATCATACAGAAAGAATAAAAAACATTAAGGAATTGTTAACAGCAGTGCTATTCCTAATATAAACTGCCACAAACAACTTAATCTTAGACAACAATGAGACAAACAAATTACTGACATTATATCCAGAGAAAGGGATATTCTACAATGATCAAAAATGGAATACTTTTCAGCTATTAAAGCCATATTATTGAAACAAATTTATAACAGGAGAAAGACTCACAATAGTTTTCACTCAAGGAACAGAGCAGGATACAATATAGTAGATACATAACACAGTAATGCCACTTTATAAAATATGCATGCAAGTATATATATACAGATGACAGATGAACTAATTTTTAAAGTTGCTGTCTTATGATTTTTATGCACTCTATTCATTTCTATTTTATAAATGTCCTACAATAAACACATTTTAATTTCCACAATAAAAATAAAGTTGCAAAAAATGGATACTAATATTGCAAACATTTTTGCAGGCTTCAATTTACTTTTATCACACACTTTTCATATACGAAGAAAAGTGCTCTAGCAGTCAAGAGATTAGAAACTCTTGCCATTTATTTTTGTGTTTTCTGCTTCCTAGAACTTGTCATCTGTAAAACTGAGTGATTATACTACTCTACCTAGCGAGTATGTCAATAATTTAACCTTTCAGGCAAAATTCTTTAAAATTCTATGCCCATCTTTTTGCTTTAAACTTTCTCTTTTTCCACTCCCTTCACAGCAGCCCATCATTTTACCTTGTTTGTAAACCTTCTTCACCCGCTCCTTTTCCTGCGATCTCTCCTTCCATACCACGTAAAAACAGCCTATTTCATGTTGGTTACCACATGATATATATTTAATAATTATTCCTTTTCAATGTCCCCATGAACTACAGGCCTCTTGAAGTTGACTATAACATTTTATTATCCCTTATCCCATTAGGGTCCACCACAATTTTTGACACACTATAATAAATATTTGTTCAGTGAATGAGTAAAGGAAAAAACATTTTGAAGAATCAATCTGCAAACTGAAAAATGTTACACGTATGTATTCTGTACTTCATATGTGGAAAGCTTTTCATGTTATTGTGCACATTCCTGAAGCAATGTAATATGTAGAAATAGAATAAGAAATTCAAAACTGTAATGACCATTTGTAAATTTGAAAATTTATTCTAGAGATTTAAAAGTGAGGTGTTTTCATAGCCCACAGCACAAGAAAAAGTAAACAATATTTTTGAGATACACTGAAAAAGAAACACACTAGAATCCTGTAATACAATATAATGGGAAAGATGCATAAAAAATCGAGCAGTATCAGTGCTTGGAAAAAAATAACGCTTAGGGCCAGGGATTTAGCGCAGTGGTTCTGGTGCTTGCCTTGCAAATACAAGGGCCGGGGTTCAATCCCTGGTAACCACATACAACAATGCCGGTTGTGGAGACTCATAACCAACAGCAATCAGAAGCACATACCACAGTGCTGGGCATGGTGGCTCAAGTATGTAATCCTAGAACTTGGGAGGCAGATGCAGGAGGATTGCTTTGAGTTCAAGGCTGAGCTCAGGGCCAGCCTGAAGTACAAAGTGAGACCCTGTCTCAAAAAAAAAAAAAAAAAAATAGTAATAATAATGCTTAACTGGTGCCACCATTCTAAGGTCATGGTTATTAAGCATCCTCATAAACTGGAGTGCAAATTAGAGGACGCCGTAGAGTGGGGCCGTTAATGTCAGTCTGTTGTTATGGAAGTTAATATAAACTGAGTATATGCTTTCATCTACCAATAAGCATAAAATGCTGCGGTGGCCAGCAGACCATTGAGAAGCTCAGACTAAGCCAGGCACACAGAAGACTTTGTCCTGTTTGAGAATCTGCATTTTAAAGTGATCTGGAAAGTTGGAAATGAACCAGGAAAGAGCAACAAAAAATAATTAGTGTTGGCAAATGAACTTACAGGGAACAAAAGAGAAAGGAACTTGGAAATTACTTGATCTGGAGAAGAAAAAAATTGCTGCAGGGTGACCTCATAATCATTCTCAACTGCTGAAAGGGTATTCTAAGGATAATAGGTGTTGAGAATTGAGGTGCCAATTAATTATTTTCCTTCTCACTTCCGGTTTGCAAATTTCCAGAACAAAATTTAAAATAGGTCAAAATAATTGGGTAAGATTTCAAGGATAGAACCAGCTCCATTACTTTTCTTGCTGTTCCTTTTAGCTTTGTTTGTTTTAAGATAGAATCTCACTGTGTAGTTCAATCTGGCCTTGAACTTACTATGTAACTCAGGCTGATCTCCAACTCTTGATGATCTTCCTGCTTCAATCTCCAGAGTACCAAGATTAAAGATGTTTGGGGTGTGATCTTTGTCAGTGGTTTAGTCTACTAATGAGTTCTAGCTAAATGTGATTTGGGGAATGTTCTGAGGAAGTAGTTCACTTGGGGCATGGCCTAGAAGGGTCTATCTCTCTTCCTTGACTTCTGTCTTTGTTTTCCCCCACTATGTCATTAACTATTTCTCCTCTGCCATGTCATCCTGCCTTGAAGCCAGTCAGCTATGGACTGAAACCACTACACAGTGTGAGTCAAAGTATGCCTCTTTGCCTTTAAGTTGTGGGAGTCAAGTATCGTGTCTCATTGATGAGAAACTAAGAAAATAGGATGTATCACTATGCCCAGCTCCTGGGCCTAGTAATCATCATTTCTAATGTCTGAGTATATAACTTAGCCTGGGACTCAAGTAAGATTTTTCTATTGCATTTTTTTTTTCATATCTCCACTAACCATACTATATTCCTGACTCTATTTCAGGAATTAAATGAGGGCCCAATTAGAGAGTTCGATCTACAAAGCAAGACATGCAATGAACCATGATTGCCTGTAATGTACTTGAAGGGTACTTCCAGAAATAGAGACATAAAGGACACTAAGCCCGGCGAGAGAAAATTATCAAAGAGACAAAGAGGCAGAGAGACAGAGAGATAAAAGAGGATGTGTCTGATGTGTCTTCCCAGGAAGGGTAATTCCAGGATTGGGTTGTTTGTAGCTACACTGCGAGCTGAGTAACAAACATTACCACTTTTCTCCAATAGCAGGAATCAGGGAATGACCAATGTCTCAATACATAAGCAAATTTACCAAAACAGGAAATTCTCTTGAAACTGAGAATAATTCTGAGTATTTCAAGGAGAAGAGCATTACTCTCAGAAGAATGGTTTAAAATTTTCTATAGAGATCTTCCAACAATTTGATTAATATTATTCATACTAGGTTTCTATATACCTGATTAATGGGCAATTAAAAGGATCCGTGGTCAACCTTTTGAGAAACCCTAGGTTAAGCCAAGTAAATAATTTTCTATACTAAAAGTCACAACAAAGTTTTCAGTATCACAGTATTTATTATGAATGGCCATGTTTCCCAAGATATTCTCCCCGTCTTCTTCTGAGTGTGTAATTTGGCTTGGTTTAATGAAATATACTTTGAAAAATGTGTCCTTGTATGGTTCAATAACCTAGCATAGAGTCAGACAGAAAAAGTTGGGTCTTGTCTACAAGCCTCTTCTAGTTCAATTTCATGACTAAGTTTGGTGCAGTGACTCATTATTATCTGCTCTAATCATAGCCTTTCACCAAGCTCAAACCTACAAGTAAATGGTGTAACTTTATTAATGGTGATGAAGCTATATCTCATTGACAGACAATACGTCTTTGTCTTACTACTGTATATGTGGAAAAACACACAATCCAAATTCATTTACATTTTTTGTCTCTATTTGGCAGGAAGAGTCTTGCTGCTTTGATGGTTAGAAGAGGATGTTAATGAACAAAAAATCACATTATGGCTCTCCCTGGAGAAGGAAAAAGCCCTTTGGTAAGAAAAAAATATAATTAACTCAAAAGGACCTGTGATATCTTTTGTTTTTTTTCAAATATGAACCTTATGTCCACTTTGGCATTCTGATGCTTTTCTCTATAAAATTCTATTCCTATGGATAATGAAGTGGCATCTGAACAACACCATTCAGTTGGGTGCTTTGGCAGGAAGTGGCTAATAGAAACTGCTTCCATAGGCAGGGAGACCTGCTGAGGCTGCAGACAATCAGAGGAGGAGGACTCTCTCAGCTGCTTTAAGCATTTTACAGCTTGGTTGGTTAGTCCAGAGGATGGTAATTAAAAGATCCCTTCAAGGGAAAGAATTGCTTCAAGGAAAATCAAGATTTATGAGTAAATTAGGAGAGCTTCCCATTTTAGATGCCAAGTACTGCAAGTAGCTAGGAATGCATACCTGAGCATCTCTGACAAAACCCATAGGCTCATTTTATTTCTTTTTTTTTCTTTAAATCTTTATTGGTACATTACATATACGCATCATGTTTGCACTCCATAATGGGGATTTGTACCAGTATAAGACACAACTTAATTCTCATTTTTTCCCATAGCCCTACCCACCCTACCGCCCCCCCCATATACATAAAATTTGTTTCCTTAGTTTTTTGTTATAATTTCACTATTTTTCCCCCTTAACCCTTTTTTACTTTGAACATTTTCTATTTCACAATATATGAAATACAATTCTAGGACTCATTTATATCTCTATTTTCTCATACCAGAGAAAAGATGCGATATGTACGTATCTGTGACCTATTTATTTCACTTATGAGGATATCCTCAAGGTATGTCCATTTAAGTAGAAATGATTCAAACAAGTTTGAATCATTTTATTTCTTGTGCAGTGTTCCAAGTTTCTTAAAAGTCACTCTGCTGTCAGAATGTGTGTGTGTTTACAAGAGAGCACTGAGAGTAAGAAAGCATATTATATTTCTGGCCTTGACGTACTTATTTTGGCTGTGTTGTGAGGAATCTGCCATTTACACTGAAGATTTATCAGCTACCTTGTCAGTGCTGGTGGTAAGGCTTTGGAAATGAGCCTCCTCTCCAAGGAAATGATGAGTACGAGGCATCTGCTGGGTACACAAAAAATCAAACATGATCAGAGGTGTAAGTAAAATCTGGCCACACATTGTTAGGAGTTGAGATCCCTGGCTCTGCTCTCTGGAATTTGCTACAACAAACAGAACCTAATATACACATATTTCTGTTGCCCATAAACCCTTAAACTTTAACCTACTTTATTGAGAAATAATACTTTCAAGCAAAGCTACAGACCTGATGCATAACTCATGGCTACAATAAATAAATCAATAAATAATCAACCAACAAGAAAAAAACCCCAAACTTTTACACAACTAGAATTCATCTAGTTAGCAATGACCTGGAATAAATGAAAAGAACTAGGTCGTGTAATATCCTCTATGCAGCTTATTTGCAACAAACAGTACAGAAAACCACCAGCATGGGCTAAGAATGGATCAAGGAAGTATCAGCAGCTAGTTCTCGGACTTTGGGTCCGAGAATATTTTTATATTGATATAAACAGGTGAAATTAATAAGAAATAAAATGTTAAAAGCAGAGGCTAAACTTTTCTTCCCCAAAGATGGATAATTTCTTCATGATAATTGATACATAGCATTATTCTCCAACACCAAGGGAAGCATAAAATTATTTTGCTTTAAAAAGCTAGCTATTTTGTGTTTTCAGAATTCTCCGTGAAAGGGTAGATATGAGTAAAGGTGTGTCAGTTGGAGAATGCTGCCATACATAAAGAATAATATCACAGGTAATGGGAAAGACAAATGTAGAAATCACAGTATCCTTCAGGCTCTTCAAAGAACTATCATTGTGGTTTTTAATGGCTATGGAAAATAAAGACAGGCTAGAGAAAAATGGGTGAGAGAAATGAGAGGACATTTTACAGATCAGAATACCCAAATGGCCAATAAGTGCATGAAAAAAATATTTCATCAAGGAAACTAGTAGTCAGGGAAATGGAAAACAAAGCAACAATGAAATATCACTCACCAAATTATAAAAACAATGGTTTTGCTTTTTGGTTGTTGGCCTGGCTTGTGGAGAAAAAGATTCTCTTATACATTGTTGTGGGCAGTTGAACACTTCAGGCTATCTTGAGAAGCACTTTGGCAATGTCTATTAACATCAAATATGTATGTGTTTATACATATACATAGGTATTTTTGGCTCAGCAATCCTACTTTAAGACATTTTTCTATAAAAGTACCAATTTGTAAAAGTGTCTATTGAATTATCATTTGTACTATCAAGAAACTGGAAACCATCTAAACTATTCTGAAAAGATCAATTATTAAATACATTGTGATACATTCATACTAGGCTTTATTTCACAACCATCCCAAATAATGTGTTAATTTTATCCTGAATGATCTGAACAATGTGTGAATAGGTGGAAAACTCAAGATGCAGAAAAGTGTAAGAAAAAGAGTTCATTCTGAGTATTTTGAAGCAAATCCTTTTTATTAATATATATGTTTGCATTTTTAATAATGAAAGTTGTGGATAAAGAGTAGGAAAGAGAGAAGATGTAAATGATGTATAAAAAATAAAATTGTACTCAGAATGTTAAAAATAATGTTGGTCTGATCACATTTACATTATATCTCATAAGTAATTCTAAATAAACAGTAATGTTAAGATACAGTTATTGAAATGTTAATAGGTTTCTGAGAGGTAGAATTTCGGGTTTATATAATTCTTTTTCTAATTTTAAATTTTTCCTTACATTGAGATTTTATTGTCTTCACTGAAAGAATAGAGATATATTTTGATGAGCTGAAAACTGTAAAATAAACCCTACCATTATTTTTATTACATATTTCATATAGATTATTATAAATAGTCAAAATTCTCAGAGAAAAAGGTGGGAAAGAGAGCTTAGTGAAAGGAGAATTTTAGCCAAAGTGTGCATTCTTTTTATTTCTTGCACTCTGAATCTATTCAAATTTCATCTCCTACTGAGGGATTCAGTGCAGAACTAAAATATGATGACTTACTTGGCAACAGCAAAAAAAAGAGCATTTACTCAAATGCAATAAAGATAAGCAATAAGTTTCAGTGATGCATATAGTATGTTCTCTGCTCGCCTGCTTGTTCTTTCTTTTCTCAGCAGAAGTTCAACTGAAAATAAGCTCAAACAGCAATTTGCCAAATTAGCTAGTCACCTCACTTGTGACCAAATCACACCCTACAGAGAGATGCTGAAGCCCAAGCTTTCGCTTCCTGGAATATATGTAATTTGAAGAGACTTTTCACTTTCCAGTTGAAAGGGCAGTCTGACAAATTTGTTACCTGGAAATGAGATGCAAAAATATTTGCACATGATATCGACAGATATTTTTCCAGTTATCGTTGCTCCCTGAACTTCTACTAGTTAATATAGCTGTGTAAAAACATATGCTTTTCATTTTTTCCAACACAGAAAGAAGGTAAAATAATAAATTCTTACTACAATACTAAAAAGAAATCTGTCAGAAGAAATACAAAAAAGATCTTTAAAACTTAGATAATACATTTACTATATAATGTATGTATGATACTATTTGATGTATGATACAATCAGGCTTTTCCCACAGAGACTGGGAGTATTTCTTCTCTCTCTCTCTCTCTCTCTCTCTCTCTCTCTCTCTCTATATATATATATATATATATATATATATATATATATATTCATTCTTCTTCCTTCTGCTGTCTCTGTCTCTCTGTCTCTGTCTCTGTCTCTCTGTCTCTCTCTTTCTCTTTCTCTCTCTCTCTGTCACACACATGCACACACACACACACACATTGACAGTTTCGCTACTAGATCAGCTTGGAGCCTGTCACTATACATAGACTTAGTAGATACAATATAGAAGTTTGGGGCATTCTGATTGGCCATTATAAAGTAAGTGTCAACCCTTTGGATGAAGATTATTTTGTAAACTGAGCTATCAGAAGGATGGGCAATTGCCAAAAAGAAAAAAATTCTACACAAATTGAAAGAATTAGCTATTTCTTGTGTTAAAGAGAACCTTGTACAATAAAATTTTAAGTACTATCTCAATTTTTTTTTTCTTTTGAGACAGGGTCTCATTTTGTAGTTCAAGCTGGCCCTGAACTCACTATCTAGTCCAAGCCAGCCTCAAACTCAGCAATCCTCCTTCTTCTACTCCAGAGTGCTGGGATTACAGGTGTGACCCACCACGCCTGGTACTGTGGCATGTGGTTAATGTGGATGGAACTCAGGAGCTTGCTCTTGCCAGGGAGAAGCTAGAATCACTGAGCTAGATCTCTGGCCCCTTATCTTAATGTGTTTAGCTCTATCTTTTGGCATATGCGATTAATTAAAAATATATATAAATATAGAAATTAATCTAGCCACGTGCTTGGCATTCACCTATAATCCCAGGTCTAAGAAGAAAAAAGTAGGAAAATCACAGGTTCAAAGCCAGCCTGGATAACACAGAGAGATCCTGTCTAAAAAAAAAAAAAAAAATAGAATTAGCTAAACATGTAGGTAAATGATAGAAAACTTGCCTAAGGTGTATGATTCTGCTGGTTTAATCTGCTATACCACAAAAAAGAAGGAGGTTCTTTCTTCCAATGGTAAACTAAAGTATTTGGTTCTATACATTTATTTTATTTTAAATGACTTATAGAGATATTTTGGTTCTGTTTTTTTGGTTTCGCTGCTGCTGTTGGCCACTGGTGTCACAGCCCTCTACCTTTGGCAGAGATGACACTTGATTCTGATAGCAAATTATTTCAGTTTTATGCTACTGGCAAAAATCCAAATTATTATCCTTTGGTTTTTTTATTAAGGTTTCCTGCTGGATTTTCACTACATACAAACACAAAAATGTCTTCTCTCTTTGGAATATGACCTGCAATCAGAAGAGGTATCCTTTCTGGATTGTCTGTTTGTTTCTCTGTAACTATGTACAAATTAGCACATTCTTAATAGCTTAGAAAAACAAGCATTTATTATCTTCCATCTGAGAAGCTCAGCATTCCAGATAGAGTCATGGGCTTAAGACTTCTATTAGGAGGCTGAAATCAAGATAGTTATGGTGTGGCTGTTGTGTGGAACCTCTGGGCAAAAATCCACTACCAAAGTTACTCAGATTGGTAATAGAGTTGAGTGCCTGGGGTAGCAAGACTGATGTTTCTCCTTCTTTGCTGGCTTCATTGAGACGCTGTTGTCATTCCAGAGATAGCCTACATTCCTTTCACATGGCTCCATCCATCAGAGAGTCAGCCATGACACAATGAGTCCTTCTCATGCTTCAACTTGTGGCCCCCTATTGTGCCAGCATGTGAGGAAAACTCTGTGTGAAAGGTTCATGTGATAAGATCAGGCTTACTCAGAAACTCCTGTTCTTTAAGGTCAATGGCTCCACATGACAGAGCATCATCTTCAGAATGATTGCTCACTTAATTGTAGTTCCCAGAAGCTGAGGCTGGGCATCTTTGGGGACTATTTTAGAAATACATGTTTATTACTACTACTGATAGCATTTATTAACTGCTTCTTATGTCCTTGCCATCTGTGTTTTATGGATTATTTCATTTAATATTTGCAATACTTCTGTGGCAGGTACTGTTGTCAATTTTAATTTTGGATAAGGAAACAGTTTTAGGGCAATTAACTTCCTAGTCTAAAATGAAAAGCTAGAAAGTAGTTTGTCAGGATACAAGTTTTTTTCTTGACTACTGTCTTAGTTTGTCATTAAATCCTGATCTTCCAGGAGTAAACTTATAAAATATCAAAATAAACTTATTTTAAAAAGCAATTTCAAACTTGCATTTTCTTAACACATAATATGATATTAGTTTTAGTTATAGTATGTCATATTAATGAAATAAGTGTGTTGTGAGAATGTTTGCATTGTTATAATTTTCAAAAATTAGTAAAAATTATCATCTCTCAGACACAAGAGAGAAAATGCTGTCATTGTGACATGCATTTGGATTGTATTTCTATTAAAAATAGTTATTTGTGGCAAGCCAAGGCCATGACTAGTACTGTATTTTTGCATATGTAATACAACAGGTATCACATCTGACCTATGAGCAGACCACTCAAAGAAAAGGGCTCCATCCAAGTAGATGAATTAGGGAAAGGCATCTTGCCTTCCAGTATGGAGTATCAAACTCAGGACCTTGCACATGTGAGGCAGGCACACTGCCACTGAGCTTACTACCCTAGGCATCTTGCCTTATGAGCTGATACTGAGGTAGTGAAATGTGGGCAAATGTTCTTCATCACTCACAACCTTCCCAAGCTGCCCTGTGAATACACCACCTGACAACCATGGGCAAAAGACCACTTTAAACTGTGCACATTCTCAGAGAAACACTTTGCAAACAGTGGCACTCAATTACAAAACTTGGACAGATGATGCAATCTCTTATTAAGATCCTGGATTGATGGCCTTTGCAGGATCAAATATTTTCCCAGGAGCTTCCATCAGATGAAATACTGGAGACTGTCCTAAGAAAACAATAGGAATATTGCTAAGGAAATTAATTACAGTACTATCAAATTAGGGATGGTTTTTGGCTATATCTTTAATATACTTCATAGTTAATCTTTCCATTTTATGATTTCAGTATACATATACAGAAACTGGGGGATAAAATTTAAAAAATCAGATCTTGTGTATTTTGTGTTTACATTTTATTATCAAGTATGTGAAGTAAAACAAAAAGGACAGGAATAGGGATATACTGTGTATACAAATCTACAATTATGGGCACTTGTTCCAAAATTGGATAATTATTCACATTTAATGTGGAATTTATGAATTCCTGTAAGCCAATCCTGTTTTCCTTAGCACTCTTTTAAAAACTAAAACATTTTTGCTAATGCAGCACTTTGGTGTAAGAACTTCCAAAGTAAGAGTTTAAATTACTCTTTCTTGAAAGAAAATATTTGTTTTCATTTTTATGACATGAAGTATTAATAAGGGAAAAAAAGCCAAATTTAAAATCATTGCCTTAGAAATTAATCTCATCTCTTTTCTTTAGCAGCCGCAGTTTGCTGCTTTTATTTACACTGTTTTGCTTTAATCTCAAACACTGCTACAAGAGCCAGACATTTAGAATATGAGTCGCTAGAGGCCTGGGTCAAAGTCCAGGCCAACAAATTGGTACTGTTGTTCACAAGGCAGCAATAAAAACTCAAAGACTTGTTGTAACATCCAGTATTTGCACCTATTTAAAAGGTCTAATGTCTTTATTTGAGTTAAAGCCTTTCCAAAGCAACCTTTTAGTGACACAAATTTCTGATTGGATTTTTCAATTTTATTTTGCAATTGCTTGCTAGAAGGATATAGTTTATTAGTTCTGCATTAAACTTTTGGAATGCCTTGGCATCTTCCCACATCATGAAACAGTTCTGATTTTGGTACAATGCTAAAGAGTCATTCTCTGAAATAGAAGGAGTCCAACATATTTTCAAGCACAAAGTTAATTAGTTAGCCATTGTTAGCTTAGAAAACTTCTACTCAATATTTGACAAATGAAACAAACTGATGAATGGTTTTTATGTTCCTTGGTAGAAATCAAAAGTCAAAAATGGTGATCTTTCTATAGTCAGATTAATCTTCTCTTATTTTCATTTGTTGTGGGGGATATTCAATACATATTGGTACTCAATCTATTGATAGTTAAGTACCATTAAAGAAAAGTCATAAATTAATGATTCCAAAGAGTTGATAAAGTATGTGACCATCCTATGATTAAGGTATCTGCTTCTCTAATTATTTTCCTTTAAGTCAAGAAAAATGGAAATTTTGTAAATTTTCAAAGATAAACCTATTTATCAAGAGCCAGTGAACTTACTCAGGTGATGTAATTATATTTGTTTAATTAATTGACTAAAAGTAAAATATTCATTTTATCCTCTGTGTAGTTTTATGCTTGGCCGTCTGTATATAAGATGCATTTCTTATGACTTTCCTTAGCTGTTAAGAGGTAAAAGACAATGAAAAGAAGGCATGATATATTTTTCCTTTTCCATATCTTAACATGAGTGTTCTTTCTGTTTGGATTTCACAAGGTCATCATTGCTCTTATGAATATATTTTTCTACTAAATTTTTGCCTTTTAGGATTATTTAAAAATCTATAAATTATTTCTTGTGATATATTAAATAATAATCTTAGGGGCGGGGATATAGCTCAGTGGTTCCGGCGCCTGTCTTGCAAGCACAAGGGCCCGGATTTGATCCCCAGTAACCACATATAATACTGGGCGTGGAGACTCACCCCAGTAGCAATCAGTACCACATACCACAGTGCCGGGTGTGGTGGCTCACGCCTGTAATCCCAGGATTTGGGAGGCAGAGGCAAGAGGATTGCTGTGATGTGAGTTTGAGGCTGAGCTCAGGGCCAGCCTGAACCACAAAGCGAGACCTTGTCTCAAAAAACCTAAAAAAAAATAAATAAATAAATAAATAAATAAATAATAATCTTATTCTACAAAGAAAATTGCCTCACTGATAAGAATCTCTTAGGGAAGAAAAAGCATGATGCATGATGTAACATCGCTGTGACTTGAAAAGATGTCAAGCAGCAAGCAAGGAAGCTAATTATTGACATTGGACAAACAACTTTCCAAGATTAATAGATGAGTGGGGTTTTTTTTTTTAACAGCAAAATTATATGTTGAATAGGAAACTGTTTTGTCACAGTAGATAGCTATTTTTCTTTAATAAAAAGAGAAATCAAAATAAAGACATCACTGCCGGGCGTGGTGGCTCACGCCTGTAATCCCAGCACTCGGGAGGCAGAGGCAGGAGGATTGCTGTGATGTGAATTTGAGGCTGAGCTCAGGGCAGCCTGAACCACAAAG
>PVIR01000859.1:135828-148039 GCA_004026965.1 Petromus typicus | reverse complement strand
AATTCTGTTCTGCAAGGAAGACAAAAGCAGGTGACCAAAAAAAAAAGTGAATGCTTCGAGTCTAAAAGTTAATTGCAGTAAAACACACAGGCCACCCACTGGCCTGCTCTGGGACACTCATCGCCTGTTCTCGCCATGTTCGGAAGCAGCTCTCAGAGACTTTGTTTGTGTCTCTGTAAACTGTGATCAAAAACATGGTGAAGGCGGCTGCTCGCAAAACCATGACGCTGGTCCTCATCCGCCTCCTTCATCAGATCTGGCACCGTGTCCCTTCCAGCTCTTCCTCAAAGTCGAAACAACCATAAAAGGTAAAGGTTTTGAATGGATTCAGGACATTAGGCATCCAGGATAGTGCAACAGAAAACACGAAAGAGGACTCCAGAGCTGCCTCAGAAAGTGGCCGGAATGATGGGATGAGTGTATTCAAAGTGAGGGGAGGTATTCTGAGGAGGATTCAGGGCGCTGTGCCTTTTACTATAAACCAAAATTTAACACCCACACCCTGTTTTCCCATCATGCTCTGTAAACCTGTACCGAGAGAACATTCTGTTCTAGCTGTCCGGTGGTGGCTGGAAAATGCCCTTGGTGCTTGTGTCACTTCCGTGTTTTATGCAGACAGGCTGTCGTTCTTTTAGCCCTCTAATTTTCCACTGGGCACACACATGCATTTATTAGGACCTACGTGTGCCGCACACACAGGCACACACACATCGAATGGAAAATGAGTCCACTTATCCCCACCGGCAGCGCTGCAGGATGTCTCAGAAGCACCTGGCCTTTCTCTACCCACTCTTGCAGCTCTCCAAACCCATCAGCTGGCACGGAGGCTGGGTGTGGGTTGCCACCCAGACTCCAACAGCCAAGATCCCATGCAGTGTAACGCCTCTGCCCTGTCTGCTTTCCTCAAATGCACTTCCGGTTCAGCAGTGTGGCCCAGAAGCATCGTTGGTGGCTGTAGGATCTGGAAGCTGTGTAGGTCCCATTAACCTCAGGCCTTTGCACATTAGTTATTTTTCACAAGAAAGTTTCCAGACTAAATTAGAAATGGCTCTGTATTACCGATGCCTTAGAATTCCCTAGTAGAGGGTCTATAGTGAACTAAGGTCACAGTACCTTTGCGTCCAGCCCAGGACCACAGGGCTGTAGGTTCTAACACCGAGTGGCCCACACTGCTAGACTGCACTATGCTGTGCAGACTTTTATTTTTATTTTAAAAATTTATTTATTATTTTGGTACCAGGGATTGAATTCAAGACCTTACACTTACAGGGCAGGTGCAGAACCACTGAGCTAAATCCTGAGTCCCCTGTGTAGGTCTTTAAAAAAATCTTTGCTGTCAGCTGTTGATTTCCTGATCCAAGGAGGGGACGCTTTTGGACAACAGCAGCTCACTTGCCATTTCTAACGTGCTGTACATGACAGAAAAGCAGTCTGTGGCTGGGGATTTAGCTCATTGGTGCTGTGCTGCCTGGCAAGCCCAAGGTCCTCAGTTCAATTCCCAGTACCACCGGAAAAAAAAATCAAAAAAATAAAAAGGAAAGCAGCCTGAATGTAATATTTTGTTTGTGTCAAAGTGAATGTGAGCTTTAATGTGTGAATTTGGTCACTTGTATTTGGTCTGCTCCTCGGAGGTCTTGGCTTTCTTTCTAGTACTTTGCTATGGTTCCCACAGGGAGGGGGACACACCTGTGTGGACAGAGCACATTCACTGGTCTACAAATATTTAATTTTTGCCCTTATTGCTCTGAGATCGGCCGTCTGCTGTTTATGGGAATATAGTAGTGACCGTTAGGAATTCATATTACAGTGGAAAGAAACAAATGAAATAATTTAAACCAGTTATAAATCCCATAAAGAAAATAAAACAGGACAACATGATAGAAAGTGACCTGGTATAATGGTGTTGAGTTGTGCTGGGTTGGGTTGGGTTGAGTTAGGTTGAATGATATTGAGCTATAGTTGGTTTAAATTAAGTTGCGCTGAGTTGGGTTGGGTTGGGTTATATTAGGTTGTGTTGTGTTGGCCTGTATTGTGTTGGATTAAGTGAGTTTAGTTGTGTTATGTTGAGTTGAGTTGTGTTGGGTTGTACTGAGCTGTGTTGTGTCGCATTGTTGAGCTGTGTCGAGAGTCTAATGTATTAGGCTGAGTTGAGTAAGATTGCGTTGGTTTAGGTTGAGTGGTGTTGGACTGCATTTAGTTAGGTTAGTCTGAGTTGAGTTGTGTTGGGTTGTATTGTTTTGAGTTGTGTTGTGCTATGCTGAGCTGTATAGGGTTGGATTTTGGTGGCTGGGTGGTGGTAGACGCATTGCTTTAGTCATGGTGCTGAAAGACTCCTCAGAGGAAGTGTGCTGAGGTAGAACCGGAAGAAGGGAGACAGTGACCGTCCCAGGCAGAAGGAGACGCCGAACTGAGGTAGCTATGGACGACCACGTGTTTGTCCTGCTTCCTGCCTGAGAGACAAGACCTCCAGAGGCCAGTTGGCCTTCAGCCTCATGAAGTGCCTGGACTCACTGTGCGAGGCACAGACATGTCCCCATGGACCTGCCCTACTCTGTCCTAACTAAGAAGGAGTTAGGAGCAGACCATCCAGGTGGACAAGGGCATGAGGGGCAGCTGGGACCCCCTCACTCAGACACACAGGCTCAGGGGCTGAGGGGAGACAGCCCGATGTAGCAGCCCCTGGTTCCACGGGGAACCCTTCCCACCACCCCGCAGCCCGCTGACCTGCACGCGGGCCTCAGTCAGGTCCGTCCTCATGGCCAGCTGCTCCCGTGCATACACGTCCGGGTAGTGCGTCTTCTGGAAGACCTTCTCCAGCTCTTCCAGCTGGTAGCTGGTGAAGGTGGTACGGTTCCGCCGCTTCTTGCCCTTGTTGCTCTCCGAGTCGGCCTTTTCCAGCGGGCTGGGGAGGTCAGCGCTGGCCCGGTCCTGGGGCCCCTTCACCCCAGCCTCCTTCACACTGAGGTAGCTGCTGTCCATCCCCACGGTGTCAGAGTCGGGGGGCAACTCTGGTTCTCCCAGGGAGCTCTCTTTGGCTGTGGGAGGAGGAAACATGGTCAGGAAGCAACGGCAGAACCTAGCAAGAGAGGACCAAGCAAGAGAGCCTGGGAGAGCTGAGGTGGGAGGCCGAGGGCTAATCCTGGCTTCCTTAGCATGCGCGGGACCTTGGCAAGTGGCTTCCCTCTCTGAACGTCTTTGTTACTGTGTTGGAGCAGGTCCTCTCTGAGAGCAGCATTACAGGGCTCTGGGCTGGCACTCTGACCTCTGTCTTCACCCTGCACATGCCAGTGTCCTGCTCTGGAGAGGGCCTCTGCCAGAGCCTCTGTGCCCCAAGGGTTCTGCCCAGCACCTTGGCCTCCCTAGGAGGAAGGAGAACTTGTCTCAAAGCCACGTCGGGGTCTGCTGTGTTTGAGGGTTCAAACAAGAAGCCAGCACTGTGACTGTCTGTTCCCATTCGGGGTTCAACAGCAGCTATGGAGCTCTCTGTGTCTCAAGATTCCGCTACCGAGTCCTATGCTTGGAGGTGCACAGTTGTAATCCCAGCACTGGGGAGGCCGAGGTGGGAGAATCGCCATGAGTTCAAGGTCAGCATGAAGTATGTAGTGACAGTGAGACCCCGTCTCAAACAAACAAACAATCTCAAACATTCAGGTCTGGGGCCACATCCACACCTCCCCCTCCCCCTCCACCTGGGTCTCCCGCGGCCCCAAGTGAAGGCTCTTTCCTCTCAGAAGGTGGCACAATAAAGGCACAGACACCTGCTCTCTCACATCCCACAGCATGCAGAGGCTGTCTAGGTCCCGCCTCATCCCTAGATGTGACACCTGGGCCCCAGGGAACTGAGGAGACCACAGCCCAAGGCCACTCCTCCAGCAGGGGCTGTGTTCCTGGGTACTCAGGGCTGCGAGGGGCTGAGTCACTCACGCGGGCTGCGCATGCGCAGGCAAAGGCTAGGCTGGGAGACGGGCGAGGGCAGCCCGTGTTCATCTGACCCCCGCCAGCACCCAGGTGAGCACCCTCGCATGGGAGAGAACCCCACCTGTGAACATAGGTCTGCGCTCAGGGCAGTTTAGGTTACCCCTCTGTGCCTCAGTTTCCCCCTCTGTAAAAGGAAGATGCTATCAGGATCATCACTCCACAGAGCAGTGCGCACGAGCCTCCGCCACTCTGCGACGCGGGCCCTTCCTCAGGAGCGGGTGGAGGTGGCGGTACTAAGGGTCGGATTCCCGTCAAGCCTGGCTTCTGTGTTCACTGGGGAAGCAGAGAGGGACGTTTCCCTGTCACCCCCCCTCTCCCACCGGCACTGAGCAGAGGGAGCTGAGGTGCCAGAGTCGGCTGTGCCTGAGAACCACTCACAGTCTGGATGCCACAGGGACAGGAGACTGGCCCAGGCATCATGGATAACGCCCATGTGAGCCCCAACACACAGGCGGCCCAGCTTCGGTGACAGCATCATGCAAACTGCTGCTGGCAGCCGGGCCAAGAGCTTTCAGCAAAGATATTTATCTTCCTGGCAGACAAATAAGTTCTATGTTTTGAGCCATTTTTTTTTTTTTAGGGAAAGAAATCCCACCCAGCTCACCAAAAATAAACATCCCTGTTGTGCAATTTCCAAGGCTGAGCCTGGGAGGCAGCCCCACCCCCCATCCATCTGCATCCACCAGGGTCAGGGACCACTCTGCCCAGCTGTGGGGACTAGAGGGAAACTGAGGCCAAGAGGAGAGAGAATGGCCCCAAGTTAGCAACAGAGCACAGCCTGGACTTCTAGGTCTGTCTATTCCATATCCAGTGTGTTGGCTCCTGTTCCAGGGAGAGGCAGAAGGAAGCCAGGATCCTCACTGCATCTGCTCATTCTTTGGGGAGGAAAAGCAGGCTCTATTGAGGACTGAGCAGGGACGGACTCCGAGAAGCCCCCCGCTGACAGCCAGCTCTCTGCATAGGGGGAGGCGTCAGCGGAACGGCCAGGCTGCCACAGTGAGCTGTGAGGCTCCAGTTCTGTCCACGCCAGCGGCCCTGCGAGACCTGCCCGCTCCAGTCTGTTTACTATCTGCCTGGGACATCATGCGCAGGACCTACGAGTCTCACCTGTACCTGCCTGTCCACAGAGGGGACAGCAAGCAGGGAGTCTGGCACCACCTCAACCCAAGAGGACCCCCTGGAGGATGTGTGAGAGGACAGAGGTGAAGGAGGGGAGGGATAGTTGGGAGCAGTAGGTATTCTGCTTCCAGTTCCTCAAGGGGAAGGGAAGAAATGCTTTCAACCTGGAATTTCAGCGATCAGTTATCTTGTTTTTAAATTCTAAGGTGGGGTCCTCACTCCACACAACAAAGGCCAGTTCCCCCAGTTCTGGTCCCAGAGTGAAAGCAAGCCATGGCCCTTACAGACACCGAGACCTAAGATCTGAGCTGGCTCATCTGCTTCAAACTCCCTCCAGCTGCGGCTTTCCCACCTAGAGCTGCCACGAGGCCAGAGGACCCGGGCTCCCTGTATCCACCTAAGACCCAGCGCACACCCATCTCCCTCAGTCTGGCTCCCTACTCTGGCTTTTCCCCTGGACAGCCTCCTGTCTTGGCCTCCACTGCCTGGCTCATGGCCGCCATGCCCAGTGCTGTTCCAGGGGCCCTGAGGCTGGTGGGTAACAGAGGCAGGACCCTAGTGTCCCGGTCCCTGTGCGGAGTCAGCAGATTGCTATCTGACAGGTGATCTGGAGAGGCTGGCAGAGAACTGGCCTCTGAAAACGGAGGACGCGACCAGTGGAAGCCACAGTCCCCACAGCCAGCCACCTCCTTGAAGAGTCCCTCGTGCAGCTGACCTCCAAGACCCCATCAGCGCCAGCTCCTCCGGGAAGCCCTCCCAGCTGCGGCTGCCTGTCCTCTGCTTGCCTCTCTAGGCGCTGCCTCCATTTGCCAGCCTTAGAAGCCGAGCCCTCAAGGCCCAGCTCCTCCTGCAGCGTGAGCTCCCAGCCCCGAGCTCAGCATGGGGTGAAGCAGGTGGCAGAGATGCAGTGAGAAGTTTGGGAAGAATAAAGGAGCGATTTCGAAGGGGCACAGCTGGGCTCTGTCTGGTCCTCCTCGGGCACTGCCCACGTCCGTGCCCCACAGCCTCCATGCAGAGAACATCTGTTAGACAAATGAAAGACCGGCCTCATCCTGCTGCACAATGAGGGTAAGGCAGACAGGAGACGAGAAAAAGGCTTGCAGCTGAGCGTGGTGGTGCCTGCCTGTACTCCCAGCATTCCGGGAGGCTGAGGCAGGACGACTGGGCAAGGTCCAGCAAGTTCTGGGCCAGCCAACTGAATGTTACCATTCAGGGTGAATGGCATGCATGGAAGAGATGTCTGACAGAGACCTCGGGCAGAGAGAGATAGAGGGATTCATCATCTCCATGAAGTGAGGGGAAGAAATGAAGACCAGTGTTGGCACGGGGCTGCCTTCTCCCACCCCTCAGGGGCAGCTACGTGCGGACTCTGGAGTGGAAGGAGGTGTGGAGCTGGCTGATGGGCCAAAAGGCCTGGCCTGGAGATCAGCCCATCTACAGGAGTCAAATATCCGCAACTATGAAACAGCGACATCCGGCCTGCAACGGGTCCACCTCGGGGTGGCCTGTTAGCGAAGGTCCCTAAAGCAGCGTGAGGCCACCATTATTCCCACGGCCTGTGTTGAGAGGTCCAAGGTTGTACTGCCCTCTACCTCTGTCCAGCGCATCTGGGATAAGCCCACACCCCTTCTGGGAGCTGCTGTCCCCATGCCTAGCTGGGTTTCAGCTCAGGAAATGCAAGAAATGGAAATACTTCCTTCATCCCCAAAGCTCTGGGTCCCTCTCCTTGTCACCCTCATAATATCACAGAGCTCTAGAGCCAACATCTCATGGTCTGAGAGGTTCCCAGAGGTGACCGTGGTGTTCTCCTCTGCCCATCTTGGCTGTGATAGACACAGGAGGGATTTCCGGAGCATTTCGGAGGCAGGGTCTCAGACCCGGGGTGCAGGCTCCTGTGTGGGCATCCATGCCCTTGGCACGTACACTGCTAGCAAAGAGGTGTGTGGGCTGCACGCTGGTGTGGCCCAGGCAGGCACATGGGTGCAATGTGTGGTTGTGTGTGTGACTGGGGGTGTGACCAAGCCTTACCCTGCAGATACAGGGAAGGGTGTGTGCTTGAGTGTGTGTAGCTGTCCCCAGGCTATGCATATGCAGCATGCGGCTAACAAGGTCTGAGCAATTTTATTCTCTGTAGCTTTGACTGCATCTATTTTCCCTCTGAACATCTGCTTTGTGAGGGATGGAGGGCCTTACTGTTCCCGGGGAGCCCACCTCACACACCCCTCACCAAACCCTTAGTGCCGATGTAATCTTAATGCTGCCAGCAACCGCCTGTGAGAGGCCCTCGGTGTCTTCTAAGGGGCCCCAGCGAAACCCGTCACTGTCCCTCAATGGGGGCTGGGCGGGGCCAAAGGTCTGCCATGGATGACGTCCCACCCCACGGGC
The DNA here is from genome assembly GCA_004026965.1 of Petromus typicus. Classification (NCBI taxonomy): domain Eukaryota; kingdom Metazoa; phylum Chordata; class Mammalia; order Rodentia; family Petromuridae; genus Petromus; species Petromus typicus. Next base: position 140,557 of record PVIR01000859.1, on the reverse strand, counting down.
CGTGGCCAGACTGCGGCCTTCATATCCCTATCTTAGCTCCATGCTCAGCGCATAATTCCAAAGCTGCCCTAGTGTCAGGTGACATTTCAGTAAACACACACGTGGGGCCCAGGCCCTCACCCTCAAGGGCTGTAGGCCATGAAGGACGCGAGGGGGGACACAGGCACCCCATTCCCAATATATACCCACCGAAGGCCTGCTGTACTTCCGGGAGAAAGTCCCAGAGCAGAGGACCTGAGACAGGCTTCCCTGAGTAAGGAATTTAGGGGAAAACTAGTGACCTCTGAGTAAGTATGGAACTTGGCTAATAGTGATGTTAAAAGAAAAAGTGAGCAGAGTATTTGAACAGAGAAGTCAGCAAAGATACAAGCAGGCAAATTCGTGTGGAAATGGGATGAACATCCTGACCTATTAGGGCAGTGCAAGTTAAAGCAGGGCAGGCAGAGGCCGAGGCAAGAGGATCGCCACGAATCTGAAGTCAGCCTGAGCCACACAGCCCAGGGCTAGTTTACACCACGCAGTGAGACGTTGTCTCAAAACCCCCCAAATAAATAAATAAAGCACAATAGATTCACTGTACATCTGTTCCAGCAGAAGGAAGGAAAGCGGATGATGCCAGGGTACCGGGACGATGTGGGACTCGCGGACAAGGCTGGGAAGAAAGACAGCGGGGCAGAGTTTTACGTGATCAAACCGATGCTTTCTCAGCTATTGGGGAAGCCCAAGCCCAGCATCTACGCTGGAGAAATGGACTTGCTGGTGTAATGGCACACACCGCAACCCCAGTACTCTGGGAGGCCAAGGCAGAGGACTTCAGGGTCAAGCCTGGCTTGCAGCAAGACCTTGTCTCAAAAAAAAAAAAAAAAAAAAAATGAGGAAAGGATTAGGGATCAAAACTTACTGGTAGGGGAGAAAAAAGCCAAGGCTGAGTGCCAGTGTTCGTAGCAGCCGTGTTTAGAACTGCTCTAAGCTGGAAAACACCCAAGTGCTTTAGTTTCAGTCTACAATGTCCTCAAAGGCCAATGGGTCCCACCAAAGGCTCAGCTTGGCACTACTGGGAAGTGGGCCACCTTTCCAACCTGGGCCTAGCAGGAGGCCTGAGGTCTCCAAGCCTGCCCTGGAGAGGACTGCGGGACACAAGTGCCTCTCTGTCTGTCTGTCTGTCTTTCTCTCTCCCTCTTTGCTTCTCCCCTTTCTCTTTTCTGACTGCCATGAGGTGAACAACTTTCTCTGTTCTGTGTTTCTGTCTCACCACAGGTTCAGAACAGCAGGACCAGCCTACCATGGGCCAAAATCTTCAAAACTGTGAGCCAAAAGACCCTTTTCTGTCTTTAACTTTACTGTCTCAGGTATTTTGTTATAGTAACAGAAAACTGACTAATGTGCCAAGAGTCTTTTAACAGGTGAGTAGATAAGCAATCTGTAAACCAGCCATATGGTGGAATTCTATTCAGGAATAAAAAATGAAAACAAGACAAAAACAGGATTCATGTTTGTAAAAGAACCAGTTGCAATGTTCGCATAATACATAATTCCTGTGAGTAATCACATGTCTTCTAGGAAAGGCAGAATTCTGGGTACAGAGAACAGATTTCTGGTTGCCAGGGGTTGGGGTAGGGTGAAGGTTTACCTACAAGGAGGTCACAGTGATGTGGAAGAACTAGTCTGGGCCTACAATAATCTGTATCTTGATTGTGGTAGTGAGTATATAAATCTATATAGGAAATGTGTTAAGATTCATACAAATACACACCTTAATTTTTAATTTTACAATTTTATTAAGGTAGGTAAAGAGAAAATACAAAATTATGTTCAAATAGAGGAAAGAAAAATCAACTAAATAAAATATTTATATGTTTTCACCTAGAAATCCCATTTCTAGAGAGTAACCCTAAAAAAGTAATTAAGGATGGACCTAAAGAATTAACTAGAGAGGAAATGCATCACTGTGTATACAGAAAAATGGAAATTAACTAAAAATGTTCAGTAAGAGGGGATTGGTTAATAAAAGATAGCACCTCTTTAAATGGAAGATCCTTCCTTATATTCTTTGTGCTGCACTTTATTTCTTTCTTGACACTTAATATGAATTGGTATGCACTGATTTGGTTTCTTTTGTTTTCCCTTTGTTTATTGTCTCTTTCCCTCCCATAAAATAGGGAATATACAGGGTGGTCAAAATATATGATGAATGTTTAAATTTTAAAACGTAGTACAATAAATGGCACAGTGCCATTAATCCCCTTCAAAATACCCCCTGGCTTTGAATACACTTATCCCATTGTTCTTGCCCTTTTCTGACACAGTTCTGGAATCCTCTTTCACAAGCGTCTTTACAAGATGTAATACAAAAATTAATATGGTGAATGCTGTTCCTCAGCGCCATCCAGTGGAAAGGAAGGACATAAAAAACATGCCGTGTTATCATTTGCCCTGTTCTGTGGATCTGGCACTGTGACTTCCGGTCAAAATGACTATGAGAGGGCAATGTTCTGAATGCATTCAGGACACTGAGGCAATCTGGGAAGTGCAACTAACGTCATTCATAGCTCTGACTTGATTGGCTTGTTTGCTTCTGTTACACTTAGACTACAGTAGATGTTCAATAAACATCTAATGAACAAATGAATTAAAACTGAGAGGCTAGAACAGTATTGGCATGCACAGAAAGATGTGCACTTTATATGGAGTAAACCTCATTCTGACAAAAAGGGAGGAGATGGTGGGGGTATCTGTTCTTAGAGAATTCTAGAAAATTCTGGAAGTAGAAATACTCACACATGGTTTACTCTGTCCTTTTTGGAATGATGGGAAATGAGGGATGATCATGGCCAAATGTAACACAGGATGCTTTGTTAAATAGGAATTCCACATAGGGAATACACTTTATATATAAGAATATCCCAAATACTACAAGGGAGAGACACTTACACGAATACTGATCCATTATGCATTTGATATCAAACTCAACAGAGAAACTTGGTTTTTTTGCATTTGTCTGCTTTTTGCTAAACCGGCCAGGCCTACAAATCAGACGTACTGAGGCATTCAGGGCCCTGCAGGGCTGACCTGCCCTTCCTGCCAGACCCCCTCTCTCCCCTCCCCTGCCCCAACCCACTTCCGCTCCCACAATGCACTGCACAGCAGCCCTGTCCTTCCGCATTTCTATGGCCACCTTCCATCGCCCTGGCCTGTCTTTCTGCTCCTCCTTGGTGCAGCTCACGTCTGCGATCACCTAGATCGTCTTGCTCTTTCTGTCACATTTGTGGTTTTTGTCTGTTAAAGTAATAATCTGTATTCTGTCTGGAAAACTCAGTAAAAAAAAAAACAGACAAGGAAAGAAAAGAAAATAACATGCACACGCGAATACACAGGAACTAAATTATATGGTTTTTTAAACCTAACTATATCCCCTACATCTTTCCACACTGCATAATATTCCATAGGGACAAACTATTGAATTAGTCCTCTACCGTTAGGCACATAGGTTTCTGATGATGCAAATTATAATAAGTGTGATAACACTCTTGAAATTAAAACTTCATTCATGGTGATCACCTTAGAATAAGCTCCCTAAACTAGAAACACTGAGCTAAACCCCATGTGAAGCTCTAGGCTTCTTAGTACATACCGACAGACTGCCTTCTAGAATCACGACGATGCCGTCAGCTACCGGTAGGCAGTGCACCCTCCCATGCCAAGTCCAATACCTGGCCGTCAAGTATTCTAGGGCCAGACTCCCCGCCGGCCAACAACGCTGCAGTTTCTCCTATTGACCACCAGGAGGCACTGCAGTTCCAATAAAGTGTAACGGACAGGTGGTTGTCTTCCCCACTCCCACCCCCATTCTAAATGAGATTCCCGGGACACCTCCCAGCTGCGATGCTATATCCCAGCCCTCTAAGGGAGATGGATGGTTGGGCAGATCCCCGTGTCAGGCAGAGCTCTGGCCTCCCTTAGTCCTCAGTACCTGCACATTTGTGGCTCACCAGTGGACTTTAGGCGCTTCCTCATTTTATAGATGGATCAACTGAAGTACCAAGAGAAGAGACCCATCTACCACTGGCAGCTGAGTGACCGGCCTGAGACCTGAGCTCCCTTCCCTCAGTCTGTAGGGAGTCCTGGACCCTCCAGCTACATCAGAACACAATAGGTGTTCAGGGGACACTGGACTCATTCACAGAAGGGTGCTGTGTGCAGACGCTCCCCAAGACACCAGGAGGATGGGGGACCTGTCACCCCAGGAGGCTGTGGCAGGGCCTCCTCCCCCTCCTCAGACGGAAGTTTTCAGGTGTCCCACAGCAGGAGGGGCTTCTCCCAGGCCTGAGGCTGGAGCGGACTCCCCAGAACCCAGGAGCAAAAGGCACGAACACAAGCCCTAACCAGACCATCCTTGGCACACTGCAAGGCTTCCAGGAATCCACTGGGCACCTCCCTGGCCTCTTTCTGGCTGCCATGTAAAACTCTCAGCTTATACCCTAGAAACCAGGGCTGGACGGGATAAATGACTGGTCTGCAGACCAACAGCAGGTGAGAGGCAGAGCGGAGACTCAACCCTGGCCTTGGAGCACTTCCACTAGCCCTGAGCCACAGCAAGAGGTGAGGAGGCAGTTGGGAGGTACCTTCTGCTCCCCAGCTTCACGGGGGCCCTGGCAGAGCTGCCCTGCTGTGAGGCCGTCACTGGCCAGCAGCAGCCTCAGGGTGAAGCCTCAGTCACACTCGGGGAGCA